>JAOTRH010130068.1:0-14320 GCA_034768845.1 Heliamphora exappendiculata | reverse complement strand
CGGTAGGCGGCGAATCATTCTTAAGGAAACTGCGATTGCAGGACTCGGTTTGCAAATTCCATTTTATTATTCCTGTTGTTTCAATTTCTGTAATTTCAGATTATTATAAATTGTTGAAAGTTTAATAAAGATATATTTTCTGAATCTCCGAGCATGTATTTTATTTCGGCGTTAGATATTCTCTCAACAATTACATGAGAAGATTGACTACCATATGCCGTAAAATTTTAAATTAATTTGAATTACATATTTGTAAAAATTTAATGTAGAATTTAAACAAATTTGAGGTCCAAATTAGTTTAGACATTGCAGTATGGGGGCAGGAAATAACTTCCCCACTTAAAAGGAGGGTGTTTCTTAACGTTGAAATGAATAGCTAATAAATTATAATTTATAAATAAAATTATAAATTTTTTATAAATACGTTAATTTATATAGAGTTGACGAAGTCCAATCAACACCTACTAAATAATTAGGTTTTAGGACTTAAGTGGGTTATTAGCATAATAAGATGTATTATATGCATGAGCATTGAAACTCTATGGCATATCATTATCATGGCCACCATAATCTCTCTCTCTCTCTCCATATTAAGGGCTGGGTTCGCAATTTTGATTTTTTTTGCTTTTTGACTTAAAATACTAAAAAAAAACCAAAGTTATACGTTGGCAAGATAGCAAAAAATTAAAAAAATTAAAAAATTAAATTAAAATACAAATTTTTAAAATATTTTATTTAAATTTTTATCATTTTTAAAAGACAATAATATTATTTATTTATAACTTATTTACTATTTATCATTACCAACTACATATATTTATTAATATCAAATATATAAAAAAATAAAATTATTCATTTTGAATAAAACTAAAAAAATTAACTTTTATCTAAATAACTAATTTTTAAAAAAAATTAATTTAAAAATCAAATTACTAAATAATTGACTTTAAATTTAATTTAATTTTTTATTTAAAAATATAAAATAAATTAATTTTTAAACTAATTATCAATTCAACTCTAATAAAATTCATCATTTGAGTGTGTCATAACGAAAAGCCCTGAAAATGACACGTTCAGAGAGTGTCAGTGCACATGAAAAATATATTCTTTAACTTAGTGTTTGATTTAATTGAATAGTTTTATACATAAATAAAATAATAATCTCTTGACATATGCATCTATGCTCATTCCATAAAACGAAAGAACATTAATTAGCTTTGAGATTGACATTTAATTATTTATTTTGGGCTAACTGAACACCGAAATTGGTTTTTTTGACAAATTTATTATTAGAAAGATCTCCAGATGCTGGCACTAATGGGACTTTGACAAATGAACAGGCCATATGAACCTACAGTGCTTAGCAACAACTGCCCTAAGGATCATTATTAACTAATGGATAAATTATGTTTAGACCCCTGCAAATTTTAAATATATTATTATTTTTCTTTTAAATTTCTATAATATCATTAACACCCCCTGTCAGTTATACCGTTAATTTGTTAACAAAATAATTATATTACCACCCTCGCCAAAATAACACCCTATATCTATTCCACTGCCATTGTTCTCCTCCCTCGTCAGCACCCCTCACAGGCGTTGCTTCCATTGCCATGGCAGCAACAGAAGGAATCACTGTTCATGGACTTTGTTGTGGCATCTCTCTCTCTCTCTCTCTCTCTCTCTCGCTCTCTCTAAAGTTGCTAGACCTAAAATTAGAGAAAGATTAAACTAATTGCTGAAAATCTGGGGAAGCTAAATCTGGCAAACGCGGGGGTGGTGGGGTTGAGAGCCAGGTCGTCGTTGAGGCAAGAGATCGGAAACAATGCCGGCGACGACAATGATGATTGTCGACCTTGGCGCCGACGAATTTTATCTTCAATGAGGGTGTCGCTCACTTGGTCATCTGCCTTTCGCATTGGCCTTTTCCTTTTGCTCTTGGACGCCAGTGACCGCCATTGTTGGCACTAACAACCACCACCACTCTCTCTCTCTCTCTCTCTCACACACACACACACACACACACACACACAAAGACGATCTAATTAGGGATTTTGATCGTCGAAGGGATTTAATTGCGAACTACCCAAATTTCTCAATCTCTTTCTCTCATAAACAAAAATCCTAATTCTTCCAACTTATTGGATGAAACCCTAGTTGATCCAAAATCAACGATGATGGACGCACACTCGTTGCCATCCCACCCCGCCACATCTTCCATCCTTAACCCGCGAATCTCCACTTACTGTCTCAGATCTGAAGGAGAGTTATTGGCACATACGGCCAGCGGATGATCGGGATCGCAATTTACCCAATTAATTTCTCAAATGGGTCAATTTCTCTCAATCTAATTTCTCAATTTCTGAATTCATCAACTACGATGACCTGATTAGGGATTTTGATCATCTTAGAGAGACGACGAGGAAACCGCACAACCGCCATTAAGAAACCTCCCTTTTCTATGATCTGAGCTTCATTATGAGTTCAATTTTTCAAATTCCTTTGGGGTGATTCTAAATCCACACACACACACAATAAGCTCGTCACAAACTGCGACAAATCCCAAATAGAAATCGGCGCTGTCGTCAATGGTGCCGCCAAACACACGAGCACAGAAGGGGGCAGTAGAGAGGGAGTTGAGGGAAATAAGAGGATGGGAGAGGGAACAAGGTTAAGGGGCTTACAGGAGAGGGCCGAGAGGAGAAGGGAAACAGAGGAGAAAGGTAAGAGAGTGGCAAAGGAGGAGAAGGATAAAAGTGTATTTTTCAATTAATTTGATGAATAGATCATGTATATCTGTTAAGTCAACGAACGGTTCACTAACCGATTAGGTAAAATATTTTTATTTTAATAAAATATAGAACTGCAAAAATATTTTAAAAATTAAGAAGAATAACAGTGATATATTCAAAGCATATAAAGAGTCTAAGTGTAACTTACCTTTAACTAATTTATCTATAAAGAGTCTAAGTGTAACTTACCTTTAACTAATTTATCTTTGGCTTAAAGAATCATTTAGAAAAGGACCATTTATAATATATATATATATATATATGTTACTGTACGGGAATAGAATTTTATATTGTTCTGTTAGGGACTCTCAACTCATCTTATAAGGTGTGCTACACTCTATACTCTTCAAAAAAAATTTCCTAAGAAGAAAAATAAAATTGTGTATGCCTAAGTGATGAAAATCGGACAATATCTTAGTATGAGGCTCCGGTAGATGGATAGTTCCTTCAATTGGAGCTGTCTATGAAAATTCTAGTTTCACCATGTGGACCTACATACTGGAACGTAATGTACAAGAATAGAATTTCACATTACTCAGCTACGGACTTTCAACTCACCTTATAAGGCGTGTTATACCCTATACCTACTAAGAAAATATTTTCTTAAGAGAAAGAACAAAAATGTGTGTGTACAGTAGCAAAATTCAGACAATATATTGGCATAGGACTCTGGCAGAGGAATGGTCCCTTCAACACACACTAACGTTACTGGCACACGTTATGTATGATAATTATTAAATATTTTTTTAAAAAAATTATTAAATAAGAAGATAGAGGAAGGGAGAGATTTGCACCTTAAGGCACTAGTTGATAGCAGATATGTAGAGTACTAAGCTGTGAGTCCAATTAAAACATGTTTAGTTTCAGTTTTTGGTGTAGGACTAATAATTCAACTGGACTTGCAATCTCTCAAAACGGTGGATTGAAGTCCCTTCTCATACATGGTAGTAGTGGTGTTTAATAAACCTAAAAAATTATGAACCAATTTAATTTGGTCTTTATCAGTTGGATTGGTTCGATTCTGTCGAGTAATGAATTGGTTTTGGATCTTAAAAATATTAAACCGATATAATTGGTTTTACTTTCATATTAAAAAAATTTTAAACCGACCAAACTCGATATCCAAAAAGAAATATACAAATCCCATAAAGCCATTATTTATATTTTGTGCCTTTAATTATAGTTTAAAATGTATAGATTGAAAATAAGAGTGGAATTTAAATTGCTCAACTTGGTATCTTATACCAAAAAAAAAGTTGAAGTGCTCATGTAATAAGACATTTATTATTATTATTTTAAAATATTTTATTAAAAAAATATTTATTTTAATAAAATCGTGATTTCAATCTGAACCAACTCGAGTTTATTCGGATTGAGTTGAATTGATTCTAAAGCATAGATAGTTTGGTTTCAGGTTTAATATTTTAGAACTAATCTTGATTAGTCCGTTCGGAGTTAAATTTCAAACTGGTCCAGACCAACCCAACATGGTATTACTACTCCAGCATAACTGGATGAGCATATTAAATGACCATATAATCCTCATTATTTTACTTTAATATTGAAAATGCCCTTCATGTTTCGAAGTTCAGCCTCACTGCTTTGGCAAGCCTTCTATTATACAACGTATCAAGACCCTTTGTAATTACAATCCATAAACAACGAAATTGCTATTCAAACTTGAAAGCCCACCATTTCTCTCTACCTTGAGTCACTAAATAAATAAATAAAAAACTTGCTGGCAGTGTGCTGGAAATTGCAATAGATGGAAACAAAAGAAATGACTATGACTGGGACTTTCAAGTAAAAAGGGTAAATTTGGAAAACATAAAAATTAATCCAATATGAGTTTTTCAAATCAAACATGTGCTAAGACGAATTCTATCTTCAATTCGGGACTTAACAAACAAGGAGGTTGATTACTAATACCCTTATTATCAATCATTACATTAATTCTATCTCATTATCAATCACACTCAACCTAATATGATTATCAAACATAACTTAAGTGTTTCAAAATATAGAAAGAGTTGAGAAGATACAGACATCTTACTAAAAGGATTTAGATATTTTGTTAAAAGGATAGGAGTAACCGAATCCGATCATGTTATTTATAAATAGATTGTTTAGCATAGTTAAATTTATGAATTTATAGATCAACTAAAAAATACAATTATGACTTTAAGTGGAACTAACAAATGTTTGTTATAACAGTAAACTAATGGCGCATCAAGCAATAGAATTTGTATTTACTGATTTAGAATTAAAAATTATAAATAAAAAATTATAAGCACACTTATTATTATTATTTTTATATCAACACCTGCTAGCTTGCATTGACTTCGTTGAACAGAGAGACTTCCGAATTCGACACCAAATTAAACAGAGACAACAGGCCAAAAAATTGAGCCACTTCAAAGGATTACAGTGAAAAAGAAAAAGAAATAATAAAGTCTCACCTTCTTTGACAGATTCTTTTTTCAATGAAATTTGCCGCTGCTTTTCAGAAATGCTCGGGCTCGCTTCAACTTCATTCACAATTTGTTGCTTCCACTCAAATTGAGAAGTTGGAAAATATGAAAGATGAAAGAGATGAGGGAGTGATAGATGAAGAAAGAAGGATGAGAGAGAGAGAAAGAGAGAAGAGGGCAGAGACTTAGTTGCGTGGATATGTGGTTGTTGAATTGGTGAGAAGAGATGGTAGAAAAGGAAGTTGCAATAGAGAAGGAAGCGCACGATGATAAGTTCTGATCCGACGTTGTAGTAGAAATTGTTTAGATAAGTGATGGTAACTGCTCTAACAGTTTAGTGAAATTTGAAAGTTAAATAAGAGGCGGGTATTTTTTTATTTTTTTTTATAATTTTACATATTTAGCCCTGTAGTTAGTAATGAATAAAAGAGAGTAAGTTTTGGATTAAAAAAATGCAAAATGTGAAAGAATTTTAAGAAGTTGTAACTGCAAAAATCTGTATTGTCTTTATAGTATATATATATATATATATTAATTATTTTTAAATTTTTTTGGTGAAATTTAATTCTCTATTTTGGCACACGATATTTTAGGAATCTATATCTATATTTATATAATAAAATATGACTAATTTTTAAAAAATGTAAGACATTTTGAATCAACGGTAAAAATTAACTTCTCGCCCAAATTTCATTGTCATCCGGCAGTCCAAATTGCTCCTCCCTGTTTGTTCTTTCTTCTGGCAAGTGGTGTGACCTGACACAAAAGAGTCTAGCGCCTCCCTTTTTGCTCTTTCTTCTGGCAAGCGGCTACCTAAACAATGACTGGACCATCACAGCGAAAGGCCACCTCCACGGTGACCTGGTAATCTCTCTCTCTCTCTCTCTCTCTCTCTCTCTCTCTCTCTCTCTCACACATACACACACACACACACACAATCTGATATGAAAATAGGATCTAATATGGAAATGGGATTTGGTCGGCTTTGTATTTTTTCTATTTAGTTTTGATCCCTAGATTTTTGTATAATAGGTTTTACATTTACAGAAATTACAATCTCATAAATTTTGATATTTTAGCGGATGCTCACCCTATTCGAAGTTTACTTAGTTCTTGTGAGAAAGCATCAATCGATGCCTCCATTTGATAGACAGCAGTCGCTTTAAGATTAAGCCTAATATTTATTTACAGAAATAAATACATAATCTCGTAAATTTACATAAATATGAAAAACAAAATGAATTCATAACCATCTTTTCCTCTCTCTCTCTCTCTCTCTCTCTCTCTCTCTCGCATCGAAACACCACCAACACCACCATCCGAGGTAGTTCATTCTATGCTCTGTCTTTACTTCTCCCTCCCTCCCTCTCTCTCTCGCTTTATTTGCATTGTGATACCCATAATTTTTCTCTTTGCTGAATTCTAATAGTTCATACATAGGTGTGTTTTGGGATTCTTCTAGTGTGGGTTCTCCGTTAGCACGGGTGGAAAGAGAATTTGGGTGGAAATAGTATGTATCCAGGTGAGCACCCATTCATGGTCTAGTAAAAAATAAAATATTTGAGTGTATATCTTGATTTGTCAAATATTTGAGTATGAAAAAATAATACGTCAAGGCTTTAGATGGATGAAAATAGTGGGTATTCAAATTTGTCTACAAGCATCCCAAGACAAAATCAGAAGTCCTGGACCATGGTATGAGGAAAATTGAAAACTAAACCGTGAATACGATGATTCTTGAATTATTATACATTTTTGTGTTCTAATTATTCTTATAATGATATATGTGTTGGAGAATTGAATCAGTTTTATTATTGAAACTTAAAATTGTTTTTGCAAGGATTTCATTTACCATTTGTGACACTATGTTTGGTGAAAGGATTTCATTTACTAGTACTTGGCAAGTATTTTAGTTGGCTTGACTAAACATATATGGATTAATTTTTTATTGAACTAATTTATTATTATTTACTATTAAGTTGTCATTTGCTTTTAGTGGGAATAAAATATGAGAGAATAACACTAAAAAGAGGTAATATAATAGGAATTTTGTAGTAGTTTGATGAAACACCATATGTGCAAGACATAATTTATACTGTATTTGAAAAAGAAAAATGCAGTGCATGAAGGATTCTTTTTAAAAAAAAATCAAAATATGCCTTTTTAATATTTTATGAATGATGATTGTATTTCCTTTGTACAAAGATTTGTTCTAAAATTTGTTTCTTTCTTGAAGTTTATCCGGTGTTATAATTTGGTCTCAATTTATTGATATTTTTCTGCTTAAGATTTGAGATTTTACATTATTTTTTTGCGCTATTCTTTTAGAGAGGTTATATATTTTCTAATTCTAAAGGTATCTCAAATGTTTTAATCTTATAATGGGATTTTGTAGAAGTTTGAGACAAAACAAAATTTGGGAGGAAAAAGTATCTACATCACCACATTGAAGTTTAGTTGATGAGCTCCAACTTTTGATTTTTATGATTTTTAAGTTTTCATTTGTAACATAGCCAATTTTGTTTTAGTTTTTATGTCTTACGTTCTCAATAAATGTTTCAATTTTGTTGTTAAGTTCTCAATCAAGACGTGCATATCTTATACTGAGTTTAATTTTTAAAAATTTATAGTTTGTAGCCTATTCATTTGCTAATTTGTTAAACATGATTTGTAGATAACACTAAGCTTGATGAGCGCTTGCTGATTTTCCAGAGAACACTAATGGAAAAATTAAAGAATCAAACGATCCTCTTGACCAAAGAAATTAGGTATTGAAAGTTTACCTTCTAAGTTACAACTTATCTCTCAATTCACCATAAAAAAGACACTTTTTACATATACATGATTTGGGTTAGCCAAAATTTGTGTGATCATTTCAATTTGGTTCAAATTGTATAAAAAGGGTTTTGATATAATTAGTTTTAATTGAGTCAAATTTTGCTTTAACGATATCATTTGAAAATGCAAGGGGCTATCTTCGTGTCATTTTATTTTCCAAGAACATGACTTCAAGCATGTTAACAGAAGGTATATTAGAAAACTAGTAAATTGGAGCTCCACATTAAATTTGAATTCAACTTGAGTGTGCGTATTGGATTAAATTCTTGAAAAATGTTATCCTTTTAAATAATTGAGAAATTTATGATCAAATTGAAATTCTCTGTACAAAATCATGTTAAGCATAAAATTTATGAGAATTTTGATTCTTTCTTGTGATTTAGGCAAATTGTTGTGTAGTGAATACATGAGAAATTTAAGGTGAAGACCAGAGTAAGGGTCAATGGACCAATATTATGGTTGATTATTATGATAATCGAATTGTTGATCATATAGCATATACATGAGGTGTTTAGATGAAAATCATAGTAATGGTTGAGGGACCGATATTATTGATAATATTTTGTAATTATATATTGAGATGGTTATGAAATTAATTTGAGCTTAAATTGCTCCACGGTGAATGATCGAAAATTTGCGCAAGATGGGCGCTTGTTTCCCTCGGCTTAATCTTCGAAAACGTGGTATAGGTGCCCCGTTCATTCGGATGTTGTTCCCGAGAAGGTGGCAATGTATGTGATAATAGGCACCTATATGTTGTTATTTGTTAATGGTTGTATTGGTAAATCATGAGAAAGATGTATGGATTATTGTGAAAATAATGTTAAATTGAATTGTTGATGAATGAACTTGATTAAGATCCACTAGTTGTTGAATAATTGGCCAAGCATGGGAAGCATGTATGTGAACCTATGGATTTTATGTACACGTTACCTCATGGTGAGTAATGTGTTTCGAATTAGTACAGGTGAGTGTGTACTTACAGAGTGATTAGCTTATGTGTCATTTTGATTGTATGGGATATCGATTTGAGTGATATCATGGGGTTTGATAAGTCCGAAAAGTAAGAATTGTGAAAGTATAGGTTGTTGAACTTGTTGAGGATCGAGAAAAAAGGGGTGATTGTTTGTTTGGATTGTGCACAAATCACGAGAAAGCGTATTATTTGAAGTTTTAATAGTTTAGTTGAGAAAATTTCCTATATCTTATATTCATGGTTTAAAACTTTTCTTTTTACATATCATACTTTTATTCATGCATAGTCATATTCTGTTGAGTCTCGACTCACGGTGTTTGTTTAACACCCGTTTCAAGTATTGGAGGCAACTTGATGGTTTAATGGCAAGGGACGAGGTGTTGATTATCTTTTAGAAGTTGGGTTCATGTTATATATATTCGTTTGATTGTGATGTCGTTTTACTTTTGGGTTGTAATTAATCTCTTATGAGATGTATGGTCTTAAGGCCAATGTCTTGTGTGATGGAAATGCTATTTGAAGGTATGATAGTATCTTAGTTAATGAGATTCTCTAAATTTGGGAGCGTGACAGACACTCAATTCACCAATTAAATGTTAGGATTAGTATACTGAAAATCATGTTTTTAGTATTTAATTTTATTTTAATAAAATTAATTTTTCATTTTATGGGAATCTTTATGAGCAATGTATGCATATCGTTTCTTTGTTATGCATGGATGTCCAATATTCTGTATAGTATTTAATCTAGTGTGTAGAGTACGGCTTACATATAGAAAATTAGATTTTAAGTTCTTGCAGAATATAAGTTTTATATTCACAGTTTAAATGGAAATAGATATACCATCGGTACGACTGTACCACGGAGTTTTAGTAGGCCTATTTTGGTTACGGAGAACAGATAATAGTGTCATCTATTGTTTCGACTCTCTATGTTAGTACACTTTGTGTGTATTAAACGAGACATTTTGGGTAATTAATTTTATACTGACTATATAAATTAATTCACACCTCAAGATTATTATGAATAGTACTTACTCTGTTAATCCTGAAATAATTATTGATTTGCGTATATTTAATATTCGTTGTTTTGATTCATTAAAGGGTGCGATCTTATGTGGGTCTATATTCTCGGTAAGTTGGATAGTTGTTTTATTTATATGGTGAATATTAATTAATGACGGAATTCACGTCCCGAAAGATCGAGATTGACGATACCCCCTTAAGAAAGCTTATAAGTTTTGACCGGGCAAACCCAGCAGGTGGATTTGATTATCCGACGGTCAAATAAGTTAAATAGAAGGGTTTAAGGAATATCAGGATGCTGATTAAATTAAATTGTCAGTAATTAAATTTAATTGGCGGGTATTCAAAATTTTAACGTTAGGAGAAATGGTAAGCATTTAATAATATGAGCTCAATGCTAGATGGTCTTGAGATTATGAGTCAGAGTACAATTACAGTTCTTTAGTTGTGTGAACTGTAACTCAGTATTTTATGAAAATTGCAAAAATCGCTGCTAGTTTTTCATAATTGCAGAAATCGCTGATAGGTGTCTGTGTTCCATTAGAAGTTTTACTCATAATTACTTCTTAGGTCCCTGCTGTAACCCTATATATATACGGGTAGGCTGAACCAGTTTTAGAACTTAACTTTTCTTTCAAGACTAAATATATATAGGTTCTGCCGGTACGAGTTCTCAATAGTCCGTAACCCACACTACATTCGAGAATCACGTAAGAAAATACAGTAGAAGATCTGACAGATGCTTCAACTCAGATTCAAAACGTAGTTGAAGATTCGACCGGTAAAAAAGTATTTATCTAAACTAACTTCGGGTGCACTGGTCTTATTTTAATCGTTCGTCATCAAAAGTTTTATCTGAAATCTATTTTAGCGATTGTCCGTCCAGTTAATTTTTTCCGTTAATCGTTTGCAAAAATAAAAATCTTGACAGTATTACCTCTAACATTCAATATTTATTTTCTTCAAAAAGGAAGTAGCTTCGTACCAATAGTTCATAGCAGTAATTCATAGAAGTGGTCATGGCCGTAGCTGTTAAGGAGGTGTAGCAGTTTGTAATTCTCATCTTCAAAGAGCTACGAAAACTCTTGTGTTCGTATATTCTTATATGTTCCTTGTACTTTTAATGAATTCACAATAATATCCATTTTTTTTATCTATCATCTTTTGTTTTCTACAAATTCTCTTATAGATAGTCATTATTTGTGAAGGTTAAAATTCCGTTTATTGAGGTAGAAACGAACGGTGACAACTTTTATTGAATTCTCAATAATATTCATTTTCTTCATCCTTCATCTTTTGTTTTCTACAAATTCTCTTAGATGAGTCATTATTTCCAAACATTAATTCCTTTTATTGGGGTAGAAAAGAACCGTAGCACAGTCGCTTGATTAAAATTGAATTATTTATTTTTTTTAAAGACTATTTTGTCCTTGTTAATATGCTTTTATTATAAATTTGTAGTGAAAAGTTAAATAAATATTCAACCTGTATGCAAAAATTAGATGATATTAATCTAACAAATGATTAAAAAAAAGTCAAAGTAATCACACAAACACAAATTTTATGTTGTTTGATCGTCGATACGCATGGCTTTCTCCGATCGGTCGGTTGAGGATTTGTTCTAACTAAACAATATAACAAAGTGCTTATGAATCCCCCCATGCTTTATTGTTCTTAGGCTATATTTGACGTGTTAGATAAGATTGAATAAAATTATAAATGGTCAGTTGGTCTCACGTGTGTTTTTTTTTAATACCTTGACATAGTAAATGAGATTAATGGCCTGATTGATAACTAATTTAAAAATTAATATTTTTATTTTTTATGTTTTTAGTCAAAAAAACTACATTGAATTTAAAATTAGTTGTTTGATAATTTAGCTTTTAAACTAATTTTTTAAAATATAGTTGTTTGAGTAAAAAATTAGTTTTTTTATTTTTTGTTCAAAATAAACAATTTTATCTTACTATATATTTGATATTAACAATTATATATAATTGCTAGTTATAGTAAATATGTTATGAATTATGGTGGGAGTTTAAATAGAAAATTTTAGGAGATTGTGTTTTAATTTAACTTTTTGATTTTTTAATTTTTTGCTTTTTTACCAAACGGGCAACTTTAACTTTTTGACATTTTTAGCCAAAAAATAAAATAGTCATCTTTTAAGTTTGTTGACAATCAGGCCCTAAATATACGATAATATTATTTATATCATGTTTGATTAAAATGAGATGATATTATTTATATTATGTTTGATTAAAATGAGATAAAATCTGTGATTAAAGTAAAAGATTGATCGTTGAATAAAAAAAAAATATTATATAACTCGAAACACTGTACCAAATTATTTGACCGTACAAATAATTCACCGTGTGTTCACGAGTCTAAATATTCTTATGTTTAGATTGTGATCAAGAAAATTTTATATATTGTGTTCTTTTTAATATATTTTTATAATAAAAATTATTTATTTTGTAGTATTTATTAAATTTATTACTCACATAAAAAATTAAACTAATTAAATATTTATAACTATATGATATGATTATATTTGTATATCATTATTTTTTATAAAATTATATTATCATTTATTTATATTTCAAAACATGTGATATATTCACAAAGCTACCAATGTCCAATTAATTTAATTTTTTGTATAAATAATTTACTTAATAAATACTACATAATAAATAGTTTTGATAATAAAAATATATAAAAAACGATAATACTAAAGATTCTATCATATCATCAATCATAAAAATATAAACTCAAATTGAGAGGATAAATTCTAGAACTGATTCCACAGTATTTTTTTATTTTTTTATGGTTCTTTAAGGAGTAAAAACTAAAAAAAACAAAAATAAATTCTACTATAAAGGTTTTGTTTGGCAAGAAATTTAAATTTAGATTTTTTGTCTCTTGACTTAAAGTTAAAAAATCCAACAAAAAAAATCTCATTTGAGAACTCAAAGACTTTTAGTCTTTTAACCTTTTTTCATAAGAAATGAATATCTATAAAATTATATGTGTGCTAAAAAATACTGAACAATTTTTAAAATGCAT
This sequence comes from Heliamphora exappendiculata, assembly GCA_034768845.1. NCBI lineage: Eukaryota > Viridiplantae > Streptophyta > Magnoliopsida > Ericales > Sarraceniaceae > Heliamphora > Heliamphora exappendiculata. Next base: position 1,152 of record JAOTRH010130068.1, on the reverse strand, counting down.
CAAAAAATACGTAAAATATTTCGCGATGAGAACTCCTATGTCAAAAAAATTTGATTACATTGAAATTTTATTATTATCTAAAAAATAAGATATAGTTTAAATTTTAATTTAACAAAATTATCCTAATTAATATGAAAAATCTACTTTTTAAGAAAAAAATGAGAATTGTTTTCAAAGTGTTGTGTGAAAAACTTTTCATACATCTTTTTTTTAAATTTTATTATTCTTAATTAGTTTTAAATAAAATGAGTAACTTAACGAAAAACTTCTCAAATTTCTCATATATAATGTAAGAAACTTCATATACACATATTTTCTTAATTTTAATTTTAAATAAAATAAATTACTTATATATAAGAAATTTTTCTGTATAATTTTTTTTTTTAAATGATGAGAAAATTCTCATACCTTCATGCTAGGTATCAAAAAATTGTCACGTAGAATTTTTTTTAAAAGAAGAAATTATATGTTCATCTTGATATATGGTGTGAAAAATTTTTCATACATATTTTTTTAAAAATTTGTATTATTTTTAATTTTAAATAAAATGAACAATTTATAAATGAGAAAATTTCTCAAATGTCTCTTACATAATATAATCAACTTCTCATACATATTTTTTTTTATTTTTTTCATTCTTAATTTTAAATAAAATGAGCAACTTATCAATGAAAAATTTCTCAAACTTTTCGTACATATTTTTTTTAATTTTATCATTCTTAGTTTTAAATTAAATGAGCAACTTATGAATGAGAAATTTATCAGTATAACTTTTTTACATATATAAAAAAAAATTCATACATATTTTTCTTAATTTTATCATTCTTAATTTTAAAATAAATGAGCAACTTATAAATGAAAAAAATTTCAGTTTAATTTTTTTACATATATGATTAACTTCTCAATGTTCTCATATATATTTTTCTTAATTTTATCAATCTTAGTTTTAAAAAAAAAGAAAAAACCGAACAAATTATGAATAAAAAATATCTCAGTATAATTTTTTTCAATGTATGAGAAATTTCTCATACATATTTTTCTTGATATTTTCATGCGAAATTTCTCATAGTATGTGTGTGTTGGAATCTGTGAATTTCATTGGCCATGGAAATCCAGATTTCAAGAGCAGATTCAATTACAATTGGATTGGCC
>JAOTRH010130057.1:0-14320 GCA_034768845.1 Heliamphora exappendiculata | reverse complement strand
GGAGAGCCCGAGAGACTTTTGGCTTTTGGAGACTTCAAGAATTCTTTGTTTTTTTTGCTGATTGAAGGCTACTAATTTGGGAAAAATAATGACGAGACAGAGAGTTTAAAGGGAGAAAGAGAGAGAGCCCAACGTTTGGGCGCTTTTTTGGCTGAGAAAAGGAATATAAAGGGACATAAAGAGGGATGTGTTTATAGAGAATTTTGATCTAACCAACCTTATAGGGCCGGTAGACACGTGTTAGCCATCTACTGGTTGGGCTACTATTTGCTTAGCGATTAAGAAAAGAAAGGGGTATTAAAAAAAGGTATGATTTTAATCTCTAGAGAGTGTTACTAGGGTAAAAACAACATTTTAGATCCAATCGTTAACTCCGTTTTATTCAAATCATTCCCGATTAGCGGGTATGATATCTGAGAATTGCCAAACATCAAACTTTTATGCTATCCTGCATCAGTCAAACGAATTCTTTTTGGAGTGGAACTTGACATACGAGTCAAATTTTTTATATAGAAAGTTATGGGATTGATCTTAGAATTTTTGACATCCCAGGAGGTTGGAATAATGCAGCGTATTTAGACCGAAAAAGCCACCGATATGGAGCTAAACCTAATTAGAAATGACTCCACTTGGCGTTGATGGATTCATTTCTCAAAAACGAGTACATGTGTAGGTCACGGTTGTTGGAGGCAAGACTGCCAAGATTTTTATTTTTGTAAACGATTAAAAAAAATAACTTGACGAGCAATCGCCAAAACGGACTCCAGATAAAATTTTTAATGACGAATGATCAAAATAAAATCCGTACATCCAAAGTTAATTTAGAAGAATACTTTTTTACAGGTTGAATCTTCAACTACGATTTTGTTGGAGGCAATACTGCCAAGATTATTATTTTTGTAAAACGATTTTCGGTAAAAAATTAACTGGACAGGCAAACGCCGAAATGGGCTCCAGATAAAAATTTTGACCTCGAACAATAAAAAATAAACCCGTGCAACCAAAGTTAATTTAGATGAATACCTCTTGTCAATCTAATCTTCAATTACGACTTGATTCCGAGTTGAAACTCCAGTCAGATCTTCTACTATATTTTCTTACGCGATCCTCGAACGTAGTGTGGGTTACGATCCTCCGAGAACTCGTACTGACAGAACCCCGATATATTTAAGTCTTTGAAAGACAAAAATAATATCATAATGATAATGATATATGAACTATCAATCTCAAAATGGTTCAACTTACCCGCGTATATATAGGATTACGGCAGGAACCTTGAGAGTAATTATGAGTTAGACTTCCAGTGGAACACAAACACCTACTAGCGGTTTCTGCAATTAAAGAAAGACGCATAGCGGTATTTTCAATTATGAAAAATCAGCAATAATTTTTGTAATTTTTATAAAATACTGAATTATAGTTTACACCACTAAATAACTATAATTGCATTCTGACCCATAATCTCAAGACCTTCTTGCATTGAGCTCCTATTATTAAATGCTTACCATTTCTCCCCACGTTAAGATTTTTGATACCCGTCAATTAAATTTAATTACTGATAATTTAATTTAATCGGCATCTTGATATTCCTTAAGCTCTTCCGCTTAACTTATTCGACCGTCAGATAATTAAATTTACCTGTAAGGATTGGCCCGGTCAAAACTTAAAAGCATCCTTAAGGGGGTATCGTCAATCCCGATCTTCGGGACGTGAATTCCATCAATAATTAATATTTTTAATATAAATAATACAATTATCCAACTCACCGAGAATATAGACCCATATAAGATCGCATCTTCTAATAAATCAAAACAACGAATATTAAATATATGCAAATTAATAATTATTTCAGGATTAAAAAGATAAGCACTATTCATAATAATTTTGGAGTGTAAATTAATTTATATAGTCAGTAGTTAGTACTAAATTAATTACCCAAGATATCCCGTTCAATACGTACAAAGTGTACTGACACAGATAGTCAGAATAATAAACGCTATTATCTGTTCCCCATAACCAAGACAGGTCTACTAAAACTCTGTGCTACAGTCGTACCACTGGTATGTTCATTTCTATCTAAACTGTGAACATAAAACTTATATTCTACAACAACCTAAAATTTGATATTCTGTATATAAATCGTACTCTACACACCAGATTAAATACTATACATAATATCGGACATATATGCATAACAAAAAAAATAATATATATACATTGTTCATAAAGATTCTCATAAAATAAAAAACTAATTTTATTAAAAATAAAATTAAATACTAAAATATAATTTTCAGTATACCAACCCTAACAATCTTTCACTTATATTCAAAATCATGCTGCCATACATCTAACTCCCATACCCTCTACATGACTATCAAAAGTCTTAGCCGGTAAGCTATTTGTAAAGGATCTATAAGGTTGTCTCTTGATGCAAGCACTATGTCTGACTGAAAATCTGAGTTTGCGTACCCCAAAGGTACTAGACTATCTGCCTTGTAAACCAACATATAATCCTTAATCCTTTTCAGGTACTTGATTATATTTTTTACCGCAGCCCAATACTCCTACCCTGGATTAGACTGATATCTGCTAACCATGCCAACAGCAAAGCAAATATCGGGTCTAGTGCAAAGCATAGCATACATAAGACTTTTTATTGCTGAAGCATAAGGAACCGCCTTTATCCTCTCTATCTCATCAGGTATCATAGGACACTGATACTTGGATAGAGTGATTCTGTGCCTGAAATGGAGAAACTCTTTTTTAGAATCTTGCATGCTAAAACGAGCAAGAATATCATCGATATACTTTGCTTCTGATGAGCCCAACATCCTTTATTTTCGATCTCACACAAACTTGATCCCAAGGATGTGACTGGCTTCTCGCAAGTCCTTCATATCAAACTACCTAAATAGTCCTTCATATCAAACTACCTAAATAATCATACTTTAACCGTAAATAATGCCCCCACATCATTTTCGATGAGTAAGATACCGTCTACATAAAATACTAGAAAGATCACCACGCTTCTGTCACGCTACTTGTACACATAGGACTCATCCAGACTTTGATAAAAACCATAAGACTTTATAGCTTGATCAAAACTATAAGACTTTATAGCTTAATCAAAACCATAAAACTTTATAGCTTGATTAAACCGAGTGTTCTAAGAGCTCGTTGCCTGTTTAAGTCCATAAATGGATCTCTTAAGCTTGCACAACATGTGCTCCTGGCCCTTTGCAATGAATTCGTCTGGTTGTATTATATAAATACACTCGTCAAAACTTCCGTTAAGGAAAATTGTCTTGACGTCCATTTGCCAAATTTCGTAATCAAAATGTACAGCAATGGATAAGAGAATCCGAATAGATTTAAGCATGGCTACTAGCAAAAAGGTTTTCTCATACTCGATCCCTTCTTTATGAGTGAACCTTTTAGCAACAAGTCTAGCTTTGAAGGTTTTAACCTTCCCGTCTACTCCTCTCTTCTTTTTGTAGATCCACCTGCATCCAATGAGTTTTATCTCTTCGAGTGGTTCTACAAGTTTTCAGACCTGATTGAAATACATAAATTTCTTCTCTGAATTCATAGCCATTTGCCAAATATCTGTATCTTTATCTTGCAGTGTTTTCATTGTAGTTATAGGACTCAGTATCCAATTCTATCGGGATCTTGTCAAAAGACTCTCCCAAGAACAAATACCAGTCAGGTTGATGAACAACCCTCCCACTACGACGAGACACTACTTATGTCTATGCACTAGTAGTAACAGGTTGTACAGAATCTGAACCCTATGCATCAGCACCCTGTTCTTGATTTGCACCTGTTCCGATAATCCTCCAACTATTACGAGATAATAGAATATCAGTGACTTGTGGTTCCTCTTCCGTTCTATTAGTATTTTCTCTCTGTTCTTCCAGAACAATTTTACTTTTGAGTCTGTGATCCATAATATAATCCTCTTCCAAGAATCGGGCATTGGGGCTAACAATGACCTTCTGATTCTTAGAATTATAAAATAGATTACTTTTCGTTTCCTTGGAATACCCTACAAAGAAATAAACTTCTGTCATTGGTTCAAACTTACTCGTGTTCCCTTTCAGCACATGTCCTCGACACCCCCAAATTCGAATGTGTTTCAGAATAAGCTTATACCCGGTCCACAATTCTGTGGGAGTAGAAGGTACCAAGTTCAGAATGTAAGCCGCTGCCTCTAAAGCGAGTCCCCAAAATGAATTTAGTAAACCTAAATAACTCATCATTGACCTTTTCATGTCCATAAGAGTCATATTCCTTCTTTCTGTTACACCATTTTGCTGTAAAGTGCCAGGTGCAGTAACTGGGATGTAATTTTCTCTGATGACAAATAGTTCTCAAATTCTCTAAAGAAGTATTCTCCACTACAGTCGGATCGTAGTGATTTGATACTTTTACCTAGATGCTTCTCCGCCTTCGCCTTAAATTCTTTGAATTTCTCAAAACATTTAGACTTACAGTGCATCAGGTAAATGTATCCATACTTTGAGTCGTCATCAATAAAACTAATGAAGTACTCAAAGCCACCTCTAGCCCAAATTGTAATAGGACCACACACATCAAAATGAACCAGCTCCAACAGTTCTTTAGCTCTATAGCCTTTGGCCGAAAAAAGCCTCTTGGTTATTTTACCCTCTAAACAAGATTCACAGACTAGAAGTGCCTCCACTTCCAATGAATTCAAAGGTCCATCTGCTACCAGTCTGTTTATCTTTTTTAGATTAATATGACCTAAGCGTAAGTGCCAAAGAAATATTTGGTTTATTAAAAAATAAAACTTTCTCTTATATGATAATATTGATGTATTATTCGTTTTAGTTAGTTACAATGTAGGAGAGATTGGAGTAATAATATAAAGATCATTCACCAATGTACCAGAACAAATAACTCATTTATTATCCTTAATAACCACATAGTTATTAAAATAAACCAAATATCCGTCTTTAACCAATCTAGAAACGAAAATAAAATTTCTTCTAATGGCAAGTACATAAAGACAATCTCTCAATATTAAAATTCGATCTCTTCCAAAACTGAGAGTGGCATCTCCTACTACAACTGCTGTTACTTTTGTATTATTGCCCATATGTAGGTAAATCTCCAAATCACTAAGTTATCGGGTTTCCTAGAACCCCTGCAATGAATTACAGACATGATTAGTGGCTCCCGTATTTACACACCAAGTACCGGTAGATAACACCACTAAACATGTTTTCACAACCAGTGAACAGAAATTATCCTGCTTGTTCTGCCTTTTGAGAAATACTGAACATAATTTTTTCCAGTGCTAAGTCTGGTTGCAGTGAAAACATCTTCATTTCGGCTTTTTCACACCAATCTGTGGCCCACTAACTACCCTGAAAACTGTGTCTCTCTATTTCTGAACCTTTTTCTTCTTCATGCCTTTCGATACAAAAGAAAAACTTTTTTAAAAAACAAACACATTTCCTGGTATTGAAGGAATATCATTTGTAGTTAAAGTTATATCAAAATTACATTTACAATCAATAAAATTCACTTCAGTTAGTTTATTTTCTTTGAGTATTAAAGCAAGTGAGTTGAAATTCATTTTAATCATGAGAATCACATAATTAAAAAAATCGTTAATTATGATGAGCAAAATTTTGAATTCATTTTAATTTGGATCCCTCTACCATTTTAAAATTAAATTCGCCAACAGTCTGGTAATCAGTGAATAACATGCCACGTTGCTAATTTTTTTTAATTTTACAATCTAGGCAACTAACTATTCCAAGTAAATTAAATAACTGGCATAGTTTCGGTCCAGTATATAATAGCAGTGACTCAGTTGGAGATGATACTATTATATACAGCTAAGTGTTAACAATTAACTAATCTCAAATTAATCGCTTCGCAATAAACCTTTCAGTTGGAGAAGTGATTTACACTAACAATTATCTAAAATTATTCCTAAATGATATTTATACTGGCGATACAGCAATCAATCAGTCCATTGGGGAGGAAGACCTTACTGCCGACACACAGGGTTTAATTGTATCGCCTACAAACTGGTGTTGGAGATCGCAAAATTTATCTGTGAATAAATTCGCTCTTCTACTTAGATTATTAAAATATTTTTTAGGGTTATAAAAATCCATTCAATTAAAATAAATTTATTAATTTCGTAAATCACACGATCTGAAAGAATCAAACATCTTTCCGTGTACACGATTTCAAATATTCTGATTTATCAAACCATCTTTCGAAAGTTATACGATCTGAAAGAATCAAATATCTTTCTATGTACACGATTCTAAATATTCTAATTTATCAAACCAGCTGTTCGTGTTTAAATGCGTAACAAATAGAATTTAATAAATGCACAGTTTTTTCTCTAACTTTTCAGTTAAGATAGTGATTAAAGACATTTATTTATTTTATTTTTTATTTTATATTTTTCAAAAAATAATAATTTATTTCGATTAAATATTTTTTCATTTAATTAATTTAAATTTCAGAATTAATTTCATATTTTTTTCAAAATATCTGATTTAAAAAAATCATTTTAAACGTGATATTTTGTAAAAAAAAAATAAAATATCTAAATTTTTTTATTTAATTAAAATTAATTAATTAAAAAATTTTAATTTAATTTTTTATTACAAAATATTTTAATTAAAATTGAATATTCAAATTAATTAAATAAACAGGATAAATTAAACCAATAATTATCATCAACGCAATTAATAATAAAAAAATTAAATACAAGATAAATATAAATTTCAATTTTATGATCGAATTAAAATTCTAAAGAGTTTCAATTTTCTATTCTTAAAAGATAAGTTTCTAGTCTTTCGTATAATTCTAATTTTTCCGGGTGCATTAGGATTCCTTATCAAATAAGCTTTCTGCATCCATGTAGCATCAGGAGATTTTGATATTATCTAATCCCACAAAAATCGGTTGGAATCACACTATATTTGGGAATAAACTGTTGCGGTTTCTGGATCACACAATGCTGCTACTTGGTGCTGATGGAAACAGTGCCGCTTTTGGCACAGCTTTTAGTTTTAAAGCCCCCGCCGTGTTGCGCCTACTGCTTGGATGAACCAGCGCCTGTTTGGTGGATCAAAAAGCCACCGGTTGATAAAAAAAAAAGCCACAGAGTTGCTGCGCCACTTGGACTGTTTGGAAAAACGGGCGCCTCAGCTTTTGGAATTTTGCATCGCCTAGATATGTGCCACTGTTCTGCGCCTATTGGGATTTTTGTGCTGTTGCCAAAACAGCCTGTTAGGGCGCTGTTTGGGACGCTGCTTTTGGCTTGCGATTGAAGAAAAATCATTGTTGCACACTTGGAAACAGCCTGGGATGCTTTGTTGGCGCCGGCGGCTTTTCTTCCTTTCTCCCTTTATTTTATTTTTTTAATTTATTTTTTTATCCAAAAAGATTATGGAGAAAAAAAATATTGCAATGCAATAAAAAATATTGCAATGCAATAAAAAATATTCACCGCTGAAACCACCGAAACCACCGCCGGTTGCTGCCGTCAACCACTGTCGTTTCCTCCATACATGTTCTTATTTTTTTTTTCTAATAAACTATTGAAAAAAAATACTCAAATAACATAAAATAAATTTACATCGAAACCTATATTCCGTAGGCTCACATTCAATCTAAAAAAAACTAAATGTATTACGGTCAATCCCGTGATTAAAAAATATTAAATCATCATCCACGCATTAAATCAAATATGAAAATAAATTATGATCATAAAATTGGGATTAGAGCGCCTGCAAAACAAAGTTAGCACAGTTCTAAATCTACCCGACTTCGATAAATCATAAAAAAAAAGGCTCTGATACTAATTTGTTGGAGGCAATACTGCCAAGATCATTATTTTTGTAATATAATTTTTGATAAAAGAAATTAACTGGACGAACAAATGCCGAAACAGGCTGTAAATAAAAAATTTGACGTCGAACGATAAAAAAATAAACCCGTGTAACCAAAGTTAATTTAAATGAATAGCTCTTGTCGATCTAATCTTCAACTTTGACTTGATTCCGAGTTGAAACTCCAGTCAGATCTTCTACTGTATTCCTTTACGCGATCCTCGAACGTAGTGTGGGTTACGATCCTCTGAGAACTCGTACCGGCAAAACCCCTATATATTTAAGTCTTTGAAAGACAAAAATAATATCATAATGATAATGCTATATGAACTATCAATTTCAAACTGGTTCAGCCTACCCAAGTATATATAGGGTTACAACAGGGACCTGGAGAGTAATTATGAGTTAGACTTCTAGTTGAACACAAACACCTACCAACGGTTTTTATAATTAAAGAAAAGATGCATAGCGGTATCTGTAATTATGAAAAATCAGCAGCGATTTCTGCAATTTTTATAAAATACTGAATTACAGTTCACACCACTAAAGAACTATAATTGCACTCTGACCCATAATCTCAATACCTTCTTTCATTGAGCTCTTGTTATTAAATGCTTACCATTTCTCTCAACGTTAAGATTTTCGATACCCGCCAATTAAATTTAATTACTGGCAATTTAATTTAATCGGCATCATGATATTTCTGAAGCCCTTCCGCTTAACTTATTCGACCGCCGGATAATTAAATCCACCTGTAGGGTTTGACCCAGTCAAAATTTATAAGCATCCTTAAGGGAGTATCGTCAATCCTAATCTTCGGGATGCAGATTCCGTCAATAATTAATATTTTTCATATAAATAATACCGTTATCCAACTTACCGGGAATATATACCCATATAAGATCGCACCATCTAATTAATCAAAACAACGAATATTAAATATATGCAAATCAATAATTATTTCATGATTAAAAGGATAAGTACTATTTATAATAACTTTGGGGTGTGAATTAATTTGTATAGTCAGTAGTCAGTACTAAATTAATTATCCCAAATGTCTCATTCAATACACAATGTGTACTGACATAGAGAGTCGAAATAATAGACGACGCTATTATCTATTTCCCATAACCAAGACAGTCCTACTAAAACTCTGTATCATAGTTGTACCGATGGTATGTCCATTTTCATCTAAACTGCGAACATAAAACTTATATTCTGCAAGAACCTAAAATCTGATCTTCTGTGTGTAAGCCGTACTCTACACACCAGATTAAATACTATACAGAATATTGGACATCCATACATAACAAATAAATGATATACATACATTGCTCATAAAGATTCTCTTAAAATAGAAAATTAATTTTATTAAAAATAAAATTAAATACTAAAATATGATTTTCAGTATACCAACTTTAACATATTTGAATCCAAATTGAAGCTCCTGTCAGATCTTCTACTGTATTTTCTTATGCGATTTCCAGATATAGTGTGGGCTATAATCCTTCAGAACTCGTACCGGCAGAACCAAGACAGCTTTAGTTTTAGAAGACAAGTTATAAAACTGTTCAACCTACCCGCAAATTTATAAGGTTACAGCAGGGACTTGATGAGTAATTATGAGTAAGATTTTTAGTGTAACACAGACACGTATCATCAGTTTCTGCAATTAAGCAAATCTCATAACGGTATATACAATTATGAAAAATTAGCAGCGATTTTTATAATTTTTATAGAACACTAAATTATAGTTCACACCACAAAAGAACCATAATTGCACTCCGACCCATAATCTCATGACCATATTGCATTGAACTCTTGTTATTAAATACTTATTATTTCTTTCCACGTTAAGATTTTTGATACCCACCAATTAAATTTAATTTAATCGATATTTTGATATTCTTTAAATCCTTATGCTTAACTTATTTGGCCGCTGGATAATTAAATCCATCTTCAGGATTTGGCCCAGTCAAAACTTATAAGCTTCCTTAAGGGGGTATTGTCAATCCTGATCTTTTTGGGACATAGATTCTGTTAATAATTAATATTTTTTATATAATTAATACTGCTAACCAACTCACCGAAATTATAGATCCATATAAGATCGCATCATTTAATAAATTAAAATAACGAATATTAAATATACGCAAATCAATAATTATTTCAAGATTAATAGGATAAACACTATTCATAATAATCTTATGGTGTAAATTAATTTATATAGTCAGTATAAAAATAATTATCTCAAATGTCTCGTTCAATACACGCAAAGTGTACTGACACAGAGAGTTAAAACAATAGACGGCACTATTATCTATTCCCCATAACCAAGACAGACCTACTAAAACTCTATGCCACAGTCGTACTAATGCTATGTCCGTTTCTATCTAAACTGTAAACATAAAACTTATTTTCTGCAAGAACCTAAAATCTGATCTTCTGTGTGTAAGTCGTACTCTATATACCATATTAAATACTATACATAATATTGGATATCTATACATAACAAATAAATAATATGCATATATTGCTCATAAAAATTCTCACAAAATAAAAAATTAATTTTATTAAAATAAAATTAAATACTAAAAATATAGTTTTCAGTATACCAACCCTAATAATCTCTCACTTTTACTCAAAACTATGTTGCTATGCATCTGACTCCTATGCCCCTACATGACTGTCAACAGTCTTAGCTGGTAAGTTATTCGTAAATGATCTACAAGGTTGTCTCCTGATGCAAGCTCTATATCTGACTGAAATCTGAGTCGGTGTACCCCAAAGGTACTAGACTATCTGCCTGGCAAATCAACATATAATCTATAGTTATTTTCAGGTACTTGATTATATTCTTTACTACAGTCCAATATTTCTGCCCTGAATTAGACTAATATCTACTAATCATACCAACAACAAAGCAGAAGTCGGGTCTAGTACAAAGCATAGCAGACATGAGGCTTCTTACTGCCGAAGTATAATGAACCGTCTTCATCTTCTCCATCTTATTAGGTGTCTTAGGACATTGATCTTTGGATAGAGTAATTCCATACTTGAAAGAATGAAACCCTTTCTTAGAATCCTACATACTAAAACGAGCAAGAATATCATCGATACACTTTGCATGTGATAAGCCCAACATCCTTTATTTTTTATCTCACACATGCTTGATCGCAAGGATGCGACTAACTTATCTAAAGTTCTTCATATCAAACTGCCCAGATAACTATACTTTAATAGTAGATAATATTCTCATATCATTTTCGATGAACAAGATATCATCTCCATAAAATACTAAGAAGATTACCACACTTTTGTCACGCTTCTTGTACACATAGGACGCATATGAACTTTGATCGAAACTATAAGACTTACTAGCTTGATCAAACCGAGTGTTCCAAGATCTCGATGTCTGCTTAAGTCCATAAATAGATCTCTTAAACTTACATAACATGTATTCCTGACCCTTTGCATCAAATCCGTCTGGTTGTATCATATAGATACAATTGTCAAGACTTCCGTTAAAGAAATCTGTCATGACATCCATTTGCCAGATTTTATAATCGCAATGAGCGGCAATGGATAAGAGAATCCTGATAGACTTAAGAATGGCGACCGAAAAAAAGGTTTCCTCATAATCGATCACTTCTTTTTGAGTGAACCCTTTAGCAACAAGCCTAGCTTTGAAAGTTTTAATCTTACCGTCTGCTCCTCTCTTTCTCTTATAGATCCACTTGTATTTAATAGGTTTTATCCCTTCGGGTGGTTCTACAAGTTCCCAGACCTGATTGGAATACATAGATTTCATTTCTAAATTCATAATCCTTTACCAAAAATCTACATCTTTGTCTTAAAGTGCTTCATTGTAGTTACAAGGCTCGGTATCTTATTCTGTCGGGATCCTATCAAAAGACTTTTTTAAGAACATTTACCGATCAGGTTGATGAACAGCCCTCCCACTACGATGAGGCACTACCCGTGTCTGTCTACTAGTAGTAACAAGTTGTGCGGAATCAGAACCCTGTACATAGTACCATGTTCTTAATTTGCACATGTCTCGATAATCCTCCCACTACGACGAGATAATGGGATATTAATGACTTGTTCTTCCGTTTTATTGGTATTTTTTCTTAGTATTTTCAAAACAATATTGCTTTTGGACCTGTGATCCATAATATAATTATCTTCCAAAAATCGAGCATTTGTGCTAATAATGACCTTATAATCTTTAGGATTATAAAACAGACCACCATTTGTTCTCTTGGGATACACTATAATGAAATAGACTTTTGTTCTCGGTTCTAACTTACCCGCATTCTCTTTCAGCACATGTGCTGGACACTCCCAAATTCGAATGTGTATCAGACTAGACTTATGCCTAATCCACAATTATGTGTGAGTAGAAAGTACTGATTTAAAAGGTACCAAATTTAGAATATAAGCTGATGTCTCTAAAGCGATTCCTCAAAATGAATTGAGTAAACCTGAATAACTCATCATAGACCTTACCATTTCTATAAAAGTCATATTCCTTCTTTCTGCTACACCATTCTTCTGCGGAGTGCCAGGTGCAGTCAATTGGGATGTAATCCCCACTGATGATAAGTAGTCCTTAAACTCTCCAAAGAGGTATTCTCCACCATGGTCGAACGTAGTAATTTGATACTTTTACCTAGACGCTTCTCTGCCACTACGTTGAATTCTTTGAATTTTTTAAAATATTTAGACTTACGGTCCATCAGGTAAATATACACATTGAGTAATCATCAATGAAACTAACAAAGTACTCAAAGTCACATCTAGCCCGGATTGTCATAGAACCATACATATTAGAATGAACTAACTCCATCGGTTCTTTAGCTCTATAACCTTTGGCCAAAAAGGGCCTTTTGATCACATTACCTTCTAAGTAAGATTAACATACTGAAAGTGCTTCTATTTTTAATGAACTCAAAAGTTTATCTGCTACCATTCTGTTTATCCTTTTTAGATTAATATGACCCAAGCGTAAGTGCCAAAGAAATATTTAGTTCATTAAAGAAGCAAACTTTCTCTTATATGGTAATATAAATGTATTATTCGTTTTAGTCTGTTGCAGTATAGGAGAGATTGGAATAATAATATAAAGCTCATCCACAAATATACCAGAATAGATAACCCGTTTATCATCCTTAATAACCACAGAGTTATTAAAATAAACTAAATATTCGTCTTTAGTCAATCAAGAAACGGAAACTAAGTTTCTTTTAATGGCAGATACATAAAGGTAATATCTCAATATTAAAACTCGGTCTCTACCAAAACTGAGAGTGGCATCTCCTACTACAATTGTTGTTACCTTTGTGTTATTACTCATATGCAGGTAAATCTTCTCATCTCTAAGTTGTCGAGTTTTCTGAAACTCCTATAATGAACTGCAGATATTATTAGTAGCTCTCGTATCTACACACTAAATACCGGTAAATAACACTGCTAAACATGTTTTTACAACTAGTGAACAAAAATTACCATATTTGTTCTGCCTTTTGAGAAATACTGGACATAATTTTTTTAGTGCCGGATCTAGTTACTATAAAAACATCTGCTTTTTGGCCTTTTCACACCAGTTCTTGGCTCACTAACTACCTTGGAAATCGTGTTTTTCTATTTCTGAAATTTTTTCTTCTTCATAACTTTCGGCTGAGAGGAAGAACCTTTTTTGGAAACAAACAAATTTCTTGGTATTGAAGGAATACCATTTGTAGTTAAAATTATATCCAAGTTATATTTTCAGTCAACAAAATTCAGTCCCGTTAGCTTGTTTTCTTTGAGTATTAAAGCAAGTGGATTGAAAGATATTTTAATCCTAAAAATTACATAATAAAAAAAATCGTCAATTATGATGAGCAAAATTTTAAATTTATTTTAATTTGGTTCCCTTTACTATTTTAAAATTAATTCGCCAGCAACCTAGTAACCTAAGAATAGCATGCCTCGATGGGAGAACGTCTACTATCCTTCATAAGACCAGACATGCTAATTTTTTTTAATCTTACTATCTAGACAACTGACCATGCCAAGTAAAATTAAAAAGTTAACATAGTTTTGGTCCAGTATATAATAGTAGTAACTCAAATGAAAATGATACTATTATATACAGCTTAGTATTAATCATCACCTAATCTCAAATCAATCGCTTCGCAATGAAGCCTTCAGATGGAGAAGTGATTCACATTAACAATTATTCAGAATTATCCCCAAATGAGGTTTGTACTGGCGATACCGTAAATAATATGTTCGATGGGAAGAATGCCTTACTGTCAATACGCAGGGTTTAATTGTATCGACTACGAACTGGTAATAGAGATTGCGAGATTTATCTGTGAATAAATTTTCTCTCCCACTTAGATTTTTAAAATATTTTTGAGAGTTATAAAAATCTGTTTAAT
>JAOTRH010130046.1:0-14321 GCA_034768845.1 Heliamphora exappendiculata | reverse complement strand
ATTAATTACAAGGATTTTAGAGATTTAAAATAATATTATTTTTATTATTAAAATTACATGCCAACTGAGAACTACAACCGAAAAATTGTTTTTTCTCTTTTTTTTTTTCTTTTGATAATTTTATGGTTTGATTATGCTGGAACAAGTTACCAGCAATCAAAGCCGTTCATTAGCGGTACTAGATTAATGAACCGATAACATGCATGATAACATGTATGTGGTGACAGTCCTGTGCATATAGGTAACAAGAATATTTAATAAATAACTAAATGCGACAGTTTCAGTTTTATTCGAGTTCAGATCTACCGGAATAGTTTTTCAACGATCAGAATCGTTCACCAGCGGCGTTAAGCTGTCAGAATAGTAGTGAACGTTAATGATCGAAAAATAATAACGTATACAGTGGTGACCATGTGTATATAGATTATGAAAGTAAAATTTATTTAAATGTGGTGATAACTGCGACTATTTACAGCGGTTTAAACAGGTTCTGGGGTGGTCGACGGCGGTATAGAGGTGCTGGTGGGGCTCTCCAGTGGTGGTTTGAGATGACGCCGCGGTGTGGAGTGTGGAGGAGAGGAGGGAAATGAGAGAGAGATATACCGAGAGAGAAAAAAAATTGGTGGATGACGATGACAAACGGTGGTGGAAGAGTCGCCGGCAATGGCAACATTTGTGATCGGCAGTGACAGGAGACGGTGGTGGCTGAGCGGCGTCGAGCTCGCTGTGGCGGTGGCGTTGCACTTTTGGCTTAAATGGCTTCACCGTGTGTGTGTTTTATATATATTATGTATATATATAATATGTATATCATGTGCACATGTGTATATATAAACATTCTTGGCAGAGAGGGACAGCTGTGGAATAGCTCTCAGCTGTCCACGTACGTGGTACATTTAATCTGAATATAGATATATCATAAAATTTTTGATATAAAATTTATAAGTCAGAAAAATTTAAAAATTTAGGCATAAATTTTTAACGTAATTTTATGAATTATCGTATAGTTAAAATCTCTACTATGATTTTTTATCTATTTAATATTTTTTTATCGTAGTTTAGCGATTATTGACATTTTTATTAACCGTAAAAATTTAAATATAGAAAAATTCTCAAAAATCCAAGATAGCCTTTTAATATCATTTTATTTATAATTATTTGTCAAAACTTTTATTTTAAAATTTTCTACGAACGGTCAAATATTATATTATTCTATAGAGTGACATGTGTATTATTTCTATTTGTTGACATGGTACGAATTATTACAATTTACTCTAATTTAAGAAATTTCGACCTCAATTTTTGTACCATTCTACTCAAAAATGTGTTGATAATTCTTTTGCATGTCATCTTCTTGTTTTCAGGTGGCTTTTTCCATTGAATGGCTTTGCCATAATACTTTTACTAATGGAATAACTTTAGTTCGCTGAACTTGTTCTTTTCTGTTTAATATTCGTACTGGCTCTTCTTCATACGTAAGATCAGATTTTAGATCGATAGGTTGTATTGTTAACACATGAGAAAGGTCTGATATTTATTTCTCTAACATCGAGACATAGAAAATGTCCTGTAATCCTAACAACTCCGAAGGTAGAACTAATTGATATGCCGCGTTACTATTTCTTTTAATGATCTTAGGTGGCCGAATGTAACGAGGATTCAACTTTTCTTTCTTCCCAAATCTCATCACTCCTTTTCATGGCGAAATTTTTAAGAATACGTGAGCTCCGACTTTAAATTCCAGGTCGCGTCACCGATTATCCGCATAACTTTTCTGTCGGTCCTGAGACTGTTTCAATCTTTCTCGAATCAACTTTATCTTATCTTTCTTTCTCCGACTTCCTCCTAACAGATTGGGTTTCAACATTTCCTGCCGGGTTTCGACATTTCCTGCCGTACAATGCTTCGTAAGGGGCCATTCCTATGGTTGACTGAAAACTATTATTATACGCGAATTCAATCAACGACAAAGGTTCTTCCCAGTTTCTGGCAAAGTCCAGTACACAGGTTCTGAGCACTTCCTTCAAGGTTTGAATTATCCTTTCTAATTGGCCGTCAATTTACAGGTGAAAAGATGTACTAAACTTTAACGTAGTCCCCAACGGCTCTTGTAGACTTGGCCAAAATCTGAATGTAAAATGCAGATCCCTACCTAACACTATCAAAACTGGTATGTCATGCAAACGAACAATCTCATCAATGTGAAGTCGTGTGAACCGGTGCATAGAAAATGTCATCTTGATCGGTAGGTAGTGTGCCAACTTCATTAATCTATCCACAATTATCCAAATAGCATTCATTCCCTTGGGTGATCGGGGTAACTCAACTACAAAATTCATGAAAATGTGTTCTCACTTCCATTCTAGTATAGGTAAGGGTTGTAATAACCCTGCTGGCTTCTGGTGTTCAATATTAATTTGTTGGCATACTAAATATTTTGTTACAAAGTCTGCCACATCTTTCTTCATCCTATCCCACTAGTATCTTTTCCTTAGATCTCTGTACATCTTTGTGCTTCCAGGTGCATGATGTATGCTGAATTATGAGCTTCATCTAAAATTTGCATCCTTAACTCTTCATTGTTAGACACATACAGTCGATGATCACATCACAAGACATCATCTCGAACTTCAAACTCCGTCTTTCCTTTAGCAATTTCCTCCACCCTTTTCTTGTCCACTTGATTATCTACTAATTGGGTTGCTCGGATCTGGTTTTACGAGGTTGACTTTACCGTAAGGGTTGCTAATAAGCCACCATCCTTTCCTGTCACAAGGGTGGTCCTAAGCGATTGTAGTTCAGAAAATGCGCTACTCTGTACGGTCCGAAGGTGTGCTATATTTCTTGACGATTTATGACCTAGGGCGTTTGCTACAATGTTATCCTTTCTCGGATGGTAGTGAATCGTACAATCATAGTTCTTAATTAGTTCATTCCATCCTTTTCTGTCTTAGGTTAAACTTCTTCTGAGTGAAGATGTATTTCAAACTTTGATGGTTGGTAAAGATCTCACAAGTGGCACCGTATAAATAGTGTTTTCATATTTTAAGAGCAAAGACAACCGCAGCCAACTCCAGGTCATGGGTAGGGTAATTTTTTTGTGTGAGGCTTTAGCTGTCTGGATACATATGCGATTACTTTTTCATGTTGCATCAAAACACAATTCAACATTTGGTGTGACGCACCACTATAGACTACAGAACTTTCACTACTTGATGGGAGGGTTAGTATAGGGCTGTCTCCCACTTAGGCTTTAGTTTCTGCAAACTTCGTTTTCATTGGTTAGGCCATTCAAACTTTACATTCTTCTGGGTTAACCGAGTCAAGGGTTTTACAAGTAAAGAGAAATCTCGAATAAATTTTCAATAATAACCAGGCATTTCCAAAAACTACATATCACTATTACATTGGTTGATTTCGTCCAATTTACTACAATATCAACTTTCACTGGGTCCTCTTGAATTCCTTTTCCAGATATAACATATCCCCAAAACACCCATCGATCTAACCAAAACTCACACTTAGTAAACTTCATATACAATCTGTGGTCTTTTAAGGTTTGCAATGAAAATCTCAAATATTTTATGTATTCCTCCTCACTTCGATAGTATACTAGAATCTTATTAATGAATATAATTACGAATTTATTCGAAAAGCTTCTAAACATTTGATTTATCATCTCCATAAACACCACAAGTGCATTAATCAATTCAAATAGTATCACGAGAATCTCATAGTATCCATATCGATTCTTAAAGGCATCCAAAATACATTTGATTTTCTTATTCGAAATTAATAATATCCTGACCTTAGATTGATTTTGAAGAATATTTTAGCTCCTTGTAGCTGATTGAACAAAATATCTATCTCACGCAAATGGTACTTATTTCTAATAATGGTTCTGCTTGGCTGACAATAATCGGAAACATCTTATTAGAGTTCCATCATTCCTTCTCATAAACAATACTTGTGCATTTTTACAATGAAACACTTATCAAACTACTCTTTCGCAGCTGCCTTTAATTTGTTATAACTTAGCAGGTGATACTCTATAAAATGAAAATGATACAGGTGTCGTACCTGAACATAGGTCAGAGATAAGCTCAATTTTTTGATCTAGAATACTCTTGGTAAGTCCTTTGGGAATACATTTCACAAAAGGCTAGTATCTCTCAAAAGTTTCCATCCTTTTCAACTCCATGTCAACTATATGTGTCAATAAATTCATGCCAATTCCATTTTTGTAATATTCTAAAAATTTAACTGCTTATACAAGAATGAAATCCTCTCTTATCTCTCTGGACATATTCTAAAAACTTTAACTGCTTATACAAGAATAAAATTCTCTCTTATCTCGCTGGGATGCCCATTTCTAACTCCCTGTCTACTTAAAAAGTGCTTTATTTTCTAAGCAGTCTAACAACACATTAAACGATGACTTCCAAACCATTTCAAACATCATGCCACAACCTATCATTCCTAAAGGTGTCAAAACAATTAGCACGCCAATATATCCTAATATCAACGAACAGTTTTCTTTTACACTTCTCTCTATCACTTTTTTTTTCTTATTAGTATAACGATTATTATGATGCAGTCAAGATGTTCCACCGTTATGGTGTACACTGTTGTTATAAAAGATAAGCGACAGGAACAAACGTGTTGAATCTGAATCTAATAAAACATAAACACTTATATATAAAAAATTAGAATACCTGCCACTACATCCGTTGTAGTTTAGGCATGTACCCGAGTATAAATCATTTCACTTCTCGTTCTGGGGGTACACCAGGCAGGTCTTCTGAGAACACCTCTGGAAACTCACAAACGACTGGTATTTCTAAAAAAAATTTCTTTTTCATCTTTGTGTTTAACACATGTGCCAAAAATCCGTGGCAGCCTTTCTGTAATACTTTGAAGCCGTTGTTCCATTGGTCTTTCTTTTTTGTTTTGTATGTGTTTCTATTAAATAATAGTATTAGTATGGTATCCTTGAATATACACACTATATAGCCACATGTCCCGGTTCACTGCAGTAGTAAAAAAATTTATTACCACACCCAAAATAAGCATATGCTTTCATCCCCTTCACATGTTCAGATGCTTATCTACTCAATTGATTTTCATTGAATCTAGACTTTGACTACTGAGACACCTCTGATCTAGCACCTTTTAAATCTTTCTTGCCTTTCATCGCCCTCCTTATCCTTCTTCTCAACTCTCCTTACCCTAATGAAATTCGTACAATTATTCATCTCAAGAGCCATTAGTGTAGTATGTTCTGCCTGCATTGTCACTCATCTCACGTTCTGCTCTGTCAGTTTTCTAATTGCCTTTAGCATCCTAGCTATTAGATCAGGTTGGTTCATCAATTTGGGTAGTATCGATCCCGCTTGTGGAGACACATATCGTTGTAGCTAGTTAAATTAACCCATAGTGAACGACACTTTATCCGGATTTTTTATACTTCACCCTATTATAATATAGGTATGAATTAGGGTTTGATACTAGAGTCCATCTTAGGGGTATAAAGATAAGAATAAACTACTAAACAGAAGATTCAACAACACAAGGGTCATCTTCTCCAATCTAATAACTTACTTAGACTTTCAATCAGGAACCTACGTCTACAGAACGCGTTTTCCAAATAAACCTCAAACCCAATTAATCAGACGCTCGAAGGCAAAGGTATGACAACCCAAGGTCTGAGCCACCCTGTATGCCAAATCGTGAAATGACGCACTTAATTTACGGTCCACCACAGAACATACTCTGACAAGTCTACAGGACTTATAACTTAGGGCTCTGATACCAAAATGTCACACCCCATCTCTAGGGGCTGAAAATCGATGTGATGTAAACACAGTCAAATGGTATTTGTACCAGTCAAACTGTAATAAGTAATTATCTGTTTATAGGATCAAAAACAGTTGTACATATCATAAATACATTATTTTATACATTCAAACTGGAATATATACTTAGCAAAAATTTCGCACTTCAAGTCCTGATTACTAAAATTTTAAGCAAAAAGACAAACGACTGCGAGTCTGAGTCTAAGGATCCAACAACTGTGGTGAACCAACTCTAGCCATCCATGCGATTTACAATCACAACGGTTACAGAAGAGTGCATTTAGTATTATAATAAACAAGATATGAAACAATCATTTTACTTGGAAAAAACTAAAACATCATACTTTTCATGAGCAAAGTAAGATCTTACATTCACTTGTCATATAATTTCATAAAAAGCCTTATCAAATTTTCAAAATCTCACAATCTTTGCAAAACTATTGTTGTTAATTTTTTAAGATCTCACAATCTTTGCAAAAATATTGTTTGGTCTCAACAGCCACAAACCATGGAATTCATTGTCTCATACTCAAAAATAAAGTTTTCGACATATTCGCCACAATTCAAAATAATCGTGTCTCGTTCACAATACATACCAACAGTAACCAAGTAGTTATCCACCTCACAACCGGGAGTTTCGACGGTACCGTAACCTCAATTCTCAATGCACGGATAGCAACGTAATGGAAATGAGGGTCACTCTTCACCAAGCACGAGTGGTATGTGCTATAACTCAAGACTTAGCCCACAAAGCCTTTAAGGCAAAAACTACCGCTCAACGAAAAACCTCCCACATAGGGAGAAACAACACACATCTCCCATAATGAGATATAAAGGGCCGAAAATCCTTGTAACTTGGCACTTTAGAACAGCATCTCATAATATCGATGCCATTTGTCAAAATATTTATATTACAACCACATATTTTTCAAAAGGTACAGATAGCACATTTAGAAATGTCATAGCATTTGAATAAAAGATCATGCTATCACAATTTTTTCATGCTTCAAAATATGGATATAAAACAAATTTAAAGCATAATTCATGCATTTCTGTTCAAAATAATATTTAAGTACTCTCACCTCAACGTAACTGCAACAAAATTATCTTCTCGTGTCTGATCCCAATCCCTAATCCTCTGATGACAAAATCTCAGTGTCTAGCAATAAACCAAACCTCTATGTAAGCGTAGGACACTTATCTTTTTATGAAATTTTAAAATTTTTTGACTTTATGATTTAAAATTCTTACGTAGAAATTAACTAAAACATTATTTTCAAAATTTAATTCTTATTAACATATTAAAATTAACCAAAATATTCTTATTAAATAAAAATATAAACTTTTTATTTATACCTTTTGGACTAAAAAATACTGAGACAACATGTCAAAGAGTAATGAATACCCTATTCCATGACTTTATAGGAAAGATAATGGAGGTATACATAAATGATATTGTGATCAAATCTGACCAATAAAAAGAACATTTAGGATATCTTCGAAAGATATTCGAAAGATTGAGATATCATCAACTTAAAATGAACCTATTGAAGTGTACCTTTAACGTATCAACAAGCAATTTTTTAGAATTTTTGGTACATAAAAGAGATATAGAAGTTGATCAAAACAAAACTAAGGCTATTATGGAAGCCAAGTTTCCTTCGATGAAAAAGGAACTCCAGCGTTTTTTAGGGCAGATAAATTTTCTGAAGAGATTCATAGCAAACCTAGTAAGAAAAACGACGACATTCTCTCCATTGCTCAAGTTGAAAGAGGGAGATGAATTCAAATGAA
This sequence comes from Heliamphora exappendiculata, assembly GCA_034768845.1. NCBI lineage: Eukaryota > Viridiplantae > Streptophyta > Magnoliopsida > Ericales > Sarraceniaceae > Heliamphora > Heliamphora exappendiculata. The sequence continues at coordinate 6,672 of JAOTRH010130046.1, read as the reverse complement.
AAAATATGCATCAAGAAGCTTTCGAAAGGTTGAAAGTATACTTAACCAAAGCTCCTGCTCTGATTCCTCCTATTCCAGGTAAACCTTTAAAATTATATTATTTCTATTGACGACCAGTCGATAGGGAGTTTATCAGCACAAAATAATGAGTAAGGTCATGAAGAAGCAATTTATTACCTAAGTAGATGGTTAAATGATGTTGAAGTTAAATATACCTTTATTGAAAAGTTATGTTTAATTTTGTATTTCTCTGCAATAAAGTTAAGGTATTATTTGTTACCTTCAACGGTACACATCATTGCACAAACCGACATCATCAAACATATATTGCCTAAACTTGTCTTAAGAGGAAGACAAGAAAAATGGATCCCGTTCTTAATAGAGTATAATTTTGTATATGTGCTTCAAAAAGCTGTTAAAGGACAGGCATTAGTTGATTTTTTAATAGATCATCCAAACATATCGTTAGGAAAAACAAAAGATGACTTATGTAAGCTAAATTGCTTAACAATTCAAAGTTGGAAGCTCATGTTTGACGGATCAAAAACTGATCATGGAGTAAGAGTAGGTGTAGTCCTGTTGCTCCTAATGAAAAGATGTATCAATTTGCTTTTCAATTGAATGAAGAGCAAATCCTTTCAAATAACCAAGCTAAGTATGAGGCCCCAGTGATAGAACTTAAGATAGCTTTGGAATTTAAAATAACTCATTTAATAGTTATCGAAGATTCGCAGTTGGTTATTTGACAAATGACTGATAATTATTAATGTCATAATAACATTTTGAATGAATATTTGAATAGGGTGAATGAGCTAATAATGAATTTTAAAAAAGTTTAGTTTGAACATGTATTTAGATTAAAAAACAACGATGCCAATGAAATGGCACAATTAACTTCTGAAATTAAGATTTCAAGGGGAGAAGATGAAAAATTGATAAAAATACAAAAAAGGAAATAGTCATTACAAAACAAGATAACCTGTATGGTGATTTTTTGTAATAAGCCAGTAAAAAATAATTAGAGAACTAAAATAAAAATTTTTTTACAGGATTCTTCAATCACCGTTAACAGAACTATATGGTTCAGATCAATAAATTATATACTTATTGAATATGATTCAAAGTAAAAATGGGGCCTCAGCAACTTCGAAAGGGAAACCTGCAAATTGGAGCTGTTGTACTTTTTGTGTATTTGGGGATTCTGATTATATTGTTGCGAAGGCGATTGTGCATTTTCACATTAATATGGTGACTAATGATTTGACCATTACAGGCAATCACCTTTGTTCGAATTTGCAACTCAACCCACGACAGTAGTTGACAAAGGCAAAATAACTATGGAAAGTTCAGAAGATTCAGAAGATGCTGCAAAAGAATAGGAGCACATCACAGGTTCTGAATATAAGTTCAGAAGATTCAGAAGATGCAGCAAAAGAATAGGAGCACATCACAGGTTCTGAATATTCAGCCTGTTTAGATTAGTTTTTTTTTTTTTTGTTTAAGTTTTTAAGCTTTTTAATTTTTTTGTAAAAAAATAGATATAAAAAATTAAAAAAAATCACATTAAGTCAAACTAGTTAGTTTTTTTTTTAACTTTTAAACGAAAATTTTTTTAAAAAAAACTAGCTCAAACACATGCTGATACTAATGTCTCGATAAAAAGAAAACAACTCTAAAATGTTCTGGTAATATTTTTACACTTCAAGGTGAATTAAATGGGTGAGATATTAAAATTCAGAATTTTAAATTTTGATATCATTAGTTCGAATTTGGTCAAAAATCACCAAGTGAATACGCACAGCCTTTATGCCACTCTTGGAATAACTATGTGTATTATAAATTTTGAGGATGTCGAGTTCTCAATTCAACCTTTGGATTGTAAAGTATCTTTATAATTCCACTCCTCCTAAAAATAATTCATTTATTATTTGAACGTAATTGATTTAGAATTCGCATGATTTTTTTTTTATAATACATATTAGCCAAGGTGCTTTCAAAACATCAACTGTGCCATATTATTGTTATGATCACATGTATTTGGCTTTATATCTTTTCATACCTTGGTTCCGATCTAAGGCACATAAGAATTCTCAAACCAGTATACTGAAGAAAAGGTGAATAGGCCTACATTTTTTGTTATTATCTTTCAGTATTGATTGCTATTTATTTTTTCTTCCTTGCTTTTCCTACAGCTGATCCCAAAATTCTTAAAGCAGTGTACTGAAGAAAAAGTGGATAAGCCTACAATTTTTGTTGTTATGTTCAATATTGATAGTTATTTATTTTTTCTTCCTTGTCTTTTCCTACACTGCTGATCCCAGAACAAGTTATACTATTATTATATTACTCAAGTTAAACTTAAAATTGGAAAATGATAATAGTGTGAACAGATTATTAAAGGATTATTTCTCATTCGTTAAAATCTCATATGATTATTAGTTCTCTAACATGTTCCTTGCTCAAAAAGATGACTTCAATACATTTTTGTACCGAATTATTTCTACCATTAGGTGTATTAAGTTTTTGTTTACACCATAATTAATATTATTTTCTATCAAATATATTATTTTCTATTTTAAATAACCTACCATATTTTATAAAAACTTAATAAAAAATAATTATATGGTTTAAATATTTATATGACTTATTTTTAGTGATGACAAGTGGCAACTAAAGAGAATACAGCGGTTAAAAGAAATTACACCCATGGAATACATTTAGCATTATATGAAGAAGTGAGTGGTTATATTAGTAGTTGTCAGGACACTTTGCATCATTAGAATATTAAAGAGAAGTTAGAAGCAATTATGAGAAATTATTTATAGAAATTTTTTAGTCTTTATAAATAATAGACATGTATACGTGGAAATGGACCTTTTTTTACACAAATCGGCAACCTGTCTATCCTTTTTTTAAAATTTTTATCTTTTGTTTAATTTTTTTTTAATTTTCTGTAATTTTCTTTTGATAAGAGTAGTTTGTAACTTAGTTTGTAATCCAAGTGGTCAGTTACTCGATTGTAATTTCCATCGAAGTAATAAATTTTTTTTATTATTTTCGTTTTTAATCATCCTTTCTTTCTGGCGAAGTACTAAAATAAGACAAAAAGACCTTGCACGCAATCGCTTGATCATGTTAAAGAAATTCCTCATTTCGAAGGAGATTAGATTTGTTTTCGTAAACAAATTCTTGGCACGCCCGGTAGGACATCATACTAATTTAGAAAAAAATGAAGATGAGAACAGCAGTAATGAGAGCCATAAATGGCTATGAATATGGAGCAACATATGCATCCTAGTCCCAACAATGAACTACCAGTAATAGGTATGTTATTGTCCTCGTTATGAGATGTATTCTTTTTCATTATCAGTATATTATAATTCTTATTACAAAGAATATTATCTTACATCACTAGTATATTATAATCATCTTTATGAGGTGTATTCTCTCCCATTGCAAGTTGATCCTTATAGGATTAAACAACCTAATTTACATGTTGAATATTATAAATTTGAACAACCAACACCACAGGTTAATTTTTGTAGGATTGAAAAACTTATAACACAGGTTCAATAATTTTTAAAAAATTTCCTTGGTCAACAAATAATGGCCAATAACAAAATTGAACAACCCGTAACAAAGGTTGAACAATCTTTAAAAATTTCCTCCGTAATTGACTAATAAATAATGGCTAATAACGAAGAAAAAATTAAAATTGTTCAAATTTCAAATATTTTCAACATTCGAAAGGCTGGGGGCAACTTCTCGAACCAATAATGACTGAATTAGATTTTATGTTATCAAAATATAATGCCAAAAAATGACAACAAAAGAAGAAGAAAAAATTAATTAAATTTGAGAAAAAAATTTCTGTTTATCCAAATCAACGAAAATAAAAAAAAAAAAAAATTTATTTCGATATTTTCAATGAAAAAATTTCATGTCAAAAGTAAAATTATTCCAATTAAATGCCAAATGAAATAATAAAAAAAAAATTTCAACAATAAAAATAATATTAACACAAAAGGCTTGTCGATGCCTATCGAATTGTTAATTGATAAAAAAAAAATCGATGGAAGATCGATTTCGATGAGATTGTTTCGATCATCTCTTAGTTATTGATAAATTCCAGATCTGTGAAGAACGATGAAAATATGTAAATGGAGATCACACAGCTTTTCTCCGGCGCCAGCATTGGATCTTCACTGGAAATTTGAAAAGCCAAAATCGCTCACGTAAAACAAGTTCGAAAGAGGGCAATGATGGTGAATGAGTGATGATGTACTGGTTTGCTCTTAGTGTAAATAAGAATGATGCAGTGATGATATAGTGGTGCTCACCATGCCTTTGAAAATGGCCATGGATGATACTGACAGTGTAGATAACATGGAAAGGCCTGTTTGAAACTACATTTTTACTTTTAAAGGGTTTAGATCTTAATTCAATACAAAGCTGCTTTCGAAAGAGGGCCTGTTTTGGCTGCCTTCGAAAAGCTGCCTTCGAGGAAAGTTTAAGAAGCTGCCTTCGAAGAAAATTTTTTTAAAAAAAATTATTGTTTTGGCTGCCCTTGAAAACTGCCTTCGAAGAAAGTTACAAAAAAAAAAAAGAAATTTTTTTTTTATTTTGGTTGCCTTCGAAAGCTGCCTTCGAAGAAAGTTACAAAAAAAAAAAAGAAAAGAAGAAGCTTCCTTCGAACAGACTACCTTCGAAATAAAAAAAAAATCATAATAAAAAATAAATAAATAAAATATTGATGGCAGAATTCATACCTGAGAAAGGCGAAAAAGAGAAGGTGCTTCGCGAAGCGGAGAGCCCAAGAAGAATCAACTGACGCTCGACGGAAATCGGCCGACGACGACTGGTTGACGAAGATAGTCTTAGAACTCTCGATTGATTAAAGAAAAGAAGAGCACAAAATGTCTTGGAAGAGCACAGGAGCTGAGTCAACGTCGAGGAGTGTTGTATGGCGAAGATTGACTCTTCTGTTGTGCATTGGTTGCTTCTGCGCTGGAAGGCTCCTCGCCGACAGGATGTAGCCCGTGCCCCAAGCTGAAGGCATACCAAAGGGAATGGGGATTGAGGATGAAGAGACAGAAAGGATGGTTGAGAGGAGTGTTTGCTTCAATGTAATTTAGCTAGGTATTTTAAAGGACAGAGATGGCCTTGGTAATCTTTCATAAAAAGTAAAAAATAAAAAAATAATAATAATACAAAAAAGTCAATTAAAATTATAGCTATTTATGATTATCTTAAAAAATAAAAATAAAAAATTTTAATTTTAGTGTAATAGTATAATTTTTCAAGAATTCAACGATTCTCATTCTTAAAGAGTTTGGGGGTATTATTTATACTATAATTAACATTTTTTCTATTGAATATATTATTTTTTATTTTAAATAATCTACTATATTTTATAAAGGCTTAATAGAAAATAATTATATGTTTTAAATGTTTACATAAATTAATTTTGATAATGACAAATAGCAATTAAAGAGAATGCAGCGGTTAAAAGAAATTATACCTATAAAGTACATTTAGCATTATATGAGGAAGTGAGTGGTTATATTAATAATTGTCAGGACACTTAGTATCGTTAGAATATTGAAGAGAAGTTATTTATTTATGAAGGCTTTTTAGTCTTTATAAATAATAAACATGTATACATGAAAATGGACCTTTTTTACACAAATCGGCAACCTGCCTATCCTTTTTTTTTATTTTTATCATTTGTTTAATTTTTTTGTAATTTTTTGTAATTTTCTTTCGATAGGAGTAATTTATAACTTAGTTTTAATCCCAGTGGTCAGTTACTCGGTTGTAATTTTCATCGAAGTAATAAAATTTCTTTATTACTTTCGTTTTCAATTATCTTTATTTTCTGACAAAATTCTGAAATAAAATAAAAAGACCTTGCACGCAATCGCTTGATCATCTTTAAAAAAATTTCATTTCGAAGGAGATTAGATTTATTTTGGTAAACAGTTTTACATTTATTTAAATCTTGCTTAGAATAAGTTAAAGAAACATTCAGTGTAGAGACTCAGTCCCATGTAATTTGAAATGATTAATTAGAACTTGTTATAACTTGCTCGGTGGAATGTGATTGAATGCCTAATTATGAGAAGTAATTAAAATTTAATCATAATTGTAGTTATTAGTGGTTATTATATGCTTGTTAATACATAAAAATAATTATTGTAAATTGTTTGGATGAATTTTGAGACATTGGAACAATCGATCGTTTCCAAGACCAATCGATTGGTTTTGGAATCGATACCGATCGTGTGAGATTCGGTTCCTTTTTAATTTAATAAATAATATAATGCGTGTATTAATTGACTTTAGTTAATTATAAATTTCTTTTTTTGAAATACCTTTAAGTGAGAGAACGATCGATTGGTCTTGTGATCGATACCAATCATGTGAGATCTAATTTTTTTTAATTTAATAAATAATATGATATGTGTATTAATTGATTTTATTTAATTATAAATTACTAAACATATATAAATTATCATATGAAAAAGGACTAGTGGACTCGGTAACTCTCATTTGAATTTTAAGTGGATCTGCTTGTGTGCGTGGAGATTCGTAAATTTTAAATCGAGAATAATTTTAAAATTTACTAATTTTTAAAAAATTAATTTTAAATTAATATAAAATTAAAAATAT
>JAOTRH010130035.1:0-14323 GCA_034768845.1 Heliamphora exappendiculata | reverse complement strand
AATTGAGCATGGATAAAGATGTTTTCAACTTTATTGAATAGGTATATTTTCTCTTGGGAATTATGATTTCTTGTTGCTTAAGCCAAGGGCATATCCCTATTTTTTTTTTACCTAAACAAGGTAGGCGTGTGAAAAGAACCAAAGCTATTTTCATGTTTTTTTTTTCTTTTTTTTTTTTTTTTCCAATGGAAATGATTTTCATGTTTGTTCACGCATAGTGGGCCATACAAATACTATTTTTAAAGCCCACACAAATCGAGGGTGCGTCAGTATGATGATGAGAGTTAGATAATTAATTGAATGAGGAGGATTGAATAAAAAAATAGAATTAATTAATTATAAATTATATTTTTTTATCTTATTATTAATTTAATTTAATTTATTTATAATATATATTAGTTAGCGTATTTTTATATACGATGAATTTTAATCTCATATAAGTATCTATAAGGAACAAATTATAACATTTATAATTTTAATTACTATTTATATTTTGTGAATATTTTTTTTAATAAGTATGTAATGTAAATATTATTATTAGATATATTTAATTATGTTATTATTATTATTATTATTATTGAAATACTAGTGATATTTTTAGTTTAGTTTTTGTTTCACGTGTTAAATATAATTTTTTTTTAAAAATTATAATAAGTTTTTATTTTTTGAAATAAATTTTTAAAAATAATATTAAGATTTTATAACTTTTTAACTCGTTAAACCGTCTAAATTATAGGTTAAAATTTCTAAAAAAATATCATGTTGCCCATTGATTTTGATTATCAATAAGTTAGTGATGAATTGATAAGACTATTACCTGCAAAAAAATAAATTAGTTAAAAAAATTTTCCTCCACCCAACCATACATACACTCCTTGAAAGAGCTCCCCACCATACCCTTCATATTTCTTCTTTTTCACTGACTCTATTTTATGAGCTTAAGTTGGGCTTATAAGGATGATCAAAGCTATTCAACATATAGAATTAATAGAAAATATTATCTATATCACATTTAACTTAATCAGATATCAATAAATTTATAAACAATTTTATTTTGTTTTACAAATAAACAATTTGTCTTGCATTGGCATGTCATGGCACCCTGAGGTCTCACTTTGGTCATCACATTGGGCATGTCATGGTCATCACATTGGACATGTTATGGGCATCTTGTGGGCTATTTTTTCCATGTTAAACTGTTTATTTTGTAAAAAAATAAAATTAATTTATTCATGTATTTATTAATAATTAGTTCGGTTAAATTTTTCGTATGAGTAATTTTTTTTTGCAAAATCTTCAAAAGAAAAAATTTTGATCATCCTTGCAGACTCATCTAAACAAAGTCTTTAAGAGATATGGAGAAAAGAGGGCATGAAGAGTAGCCTCTCCCAATCCCATTATGTTGCTACATACATGTATTTTGTATTTAAAAGAAAAGAAAAAAGAGTTTTATAGATTTTAAGTTATAATGTTTGACCTTCCAAAAGATTTTACTATTTTTTAAAATTTTCAATAAGGAAAAAATTATTTATATTTTAAATAATTTTATTTTATTTTTTGAATAAAATAACTATAATATCATTGTTAAAAAAGTTAATTATATTTTCATAAAGCAACTAAGTCAAAAAGTTATTCCAAATATTACCATTTGAAAGTAAAAAATAAGAATATAAATAATGAACTTTAACAAAAAAATGAAAAGAAATAGCAAAAAGCTTACCCAAACAAATTATTCTAAACAATTTAATCTTTTCTCTTCCTTTTTTTTTTTAAAAAAAAATCTGAACTTTTAAAAAATTATAAATTTTATAGACATCTCAAATGGGTTCTAATAATCAAATGAGCTCAAGGGCGCAGCTCAAATCTCGATTCCGAACTGAAATTATGTAATTATATACAACTCTTTTTCATTATATGCATACTCGATATATTTTATATTATTATTTTATACAATATAATATATATAATAATTGAATTGAGTTCTACTGAATTCACTGTAGCTCGAGTTTGATTGAATGTACAATTAGTGGAGTTTGAACGAATTACAAACGAGCAGTTTATTTTTTTATAAACAATATTTTTCCACTATTACCCTTTAAAAATCAAGTTTTGCCTTATGTAAAGATGTCAAAGTATGATTAATATTTAAATTTAAAATAAAAATTAGGTCATCTTTCATAGGCGACATTACTTGCATCTTTGCCTAATCTTATTTGAGATATCATCTCATGACACTCATACCAAAAGAAGTTGTTGACCCAACTATGAATAGTTTTACAAAAAAAGGCATTTCAAAACAGAGAAGTGTCTTTATTTAAAATAATTTGGGTCATTTGCAACTCTATCATGAACATTTATATAATGGGATTGTTATCAAAACAAAATTACTAAGATTTTTTTATTATTTAAGGAGTTAACAAGGTGGCAAGGACCGCTTTATTTATTTATTTTATTAAAAATATTAAGAAATTTAAATGTATTACAAATTCGATATAAAATTGAATAAAGGGTACATCGAATGTAATTTAACTCTTTAAAAGAAGAGAAAAAAACCTCTATGATGGTGGAGAAAATCTTACAAAAAAAAGAAAAATCAAGCATTTACATATATAAAAAAGATTACAAACATCCACACAATGAGGCATTTATTAAAGCACATTAAAAAATATTTTTAAAATAAAAGATAAAAATCAATCACTATAGCCGGCACAAAATTTCCTTTCTTCTACATTAAGGTAAAATGGCATCGTATTCTTTACATATCTCTCGCAAAAATACTTATTAATGGCCAAGAGTGATTGCTTAGATTTAATTTTGATATTACTATTGTCAAACTATTTGTGCCGATATGATAAATGTACATCTCTAAAAATAATTACCTTTGTTGAATGGGGTAGTGTTGAATGGATAATAATAATAAAAAAAATACACCCAAAAAATATTAAAACACAAATTACCCAAAAATAAAAAAGAAACAAATTCCCAAGTAAAGTTCCAGTGCCCCTTTGATCAAACACATCGGGGGTGTTTGGCAAAGTAACTACTAGTAATTTTAAATTTTTTGTTACTAATTTTAGTAATGAGTTATAAATTTTTCTAAAAATTCACATCTTTTGTTATAAGTTATTATTATTATTTTTTTATTTCAGTTATAAACTATAATATTTACCAAATACTTATAATTTTTACTATAAATATATTTTATAAACTATTAATTTTAACAATGTCAAATACCACCATCAGTTATGTGACTTTCTTGGGAAAGAAACCTTATCTAAAGACTTGTTATGAAATAGCTGACTTTTTAAAAAATGTTAACTATTTTAAAATTTCTTTAATCAAGTCAAAAAGAAAAATAACAAAATTAATAAAAAAAACATTCAAAAAACTAACTAAAACAAAAAATATATATATTTTTTAAAAAGTTGGCTTGATGCTAGTAGCCAACCCAGTCGGTAAAGCTTTTTATCACTCCAGCTAAGCGACAAATATTTGGCATTCACTTTTCCAATTTATCCTGAAAAGTTTGCAAACTACTATTATTGAGCCAGGGTTGGAATAATTAATAGTTTTTTATTTTTTTGATAATATGAATATAACAAAATTAGATAATAAATTAGTTTTATTTTATACAATTTTTTAGAATTTAATTCATAAAGCGAACTATAAAAAATAATTCTTAATTATTTATAACTAAAACTCATTTGTTTATTAAAACTTAAATCAAATCATACAATTTGAATCATTATTAGACTAATTTATTGCCTTTCTCAATTTTTTCAACTCCCTTGGAGAGTCAAAGATTATCTCACATGCTACCACATACACATATATATATATATATATATATGTATATATTTCAAATTTTTATGTGGTCATAGACGAATTCAAGAGGACGGATAGAGGTGTTCGTTTTTTTTAAATTTTGTAAAAACTCGCAATTATATTAATATTAATTTAAAATATTTTAAAATTATATAAATTCGACTCTTTAAAATTTATTTAAAAACTTAGTATCTACTTTTTTAAAAATTTATAAAAACAATTTGTCCTCTCAAAATTAAAATTCTGCATCAATGCCAAAAAATGGTGTAATAAAAGAAAATATTTAATTTTCATTTAATTAAAATATTCCTTCCAGGCCGGCAAGCAAATTATTTAATCTAATATGATCCAAATATTAATTTTGGACAAAAATTAAGATTTTGAAATAGAGCAATAAAACACTAAAAAGTAATTTAGTCACAATTTAAAATTAATTTAAAATTAAGTTCACTCAATTAAAATTGGTGTTCACTCACCCTAAAACTCAAAATAGCAACCACACTCTACCCTTTTTTATTTTTTAATTTTCTTTCTTCTCTCACACTTACTAATTTTCTTTACGGGCATTCAATTAAAAAAATCTCAACCTTTTAAATTGTTACATAGGAGGTGTTTGAAATTTTTTTTTTAATTAATTTTTAATTTTTTGATATTAATTTTAGTAATAAATTATATTTACTAAATACTAATAACTTCTGTTACAAGTCATAACTATTTTTTTTATTTCAGCTATAAATTAACACATTTACTAAATACCCACAACTTCTATTAAGTATTACAAGTTATAGTGTAAAAATTACTAATTTTAATAATACCGAACAATCTTATAAAATAAATTTCACATGAATACATTTTAGTATAGATTGTATTGGTTATTCTCTTGAACACAGTTGTTGGACATGACAATTGTTTCAACAATGAAGAATTTGTGGCGGTCATCACCTCATCATCCCCTAAGGAGCACCAAACCACACGAGATGATATTTATATAAATATTTGCCCTCTTTGAGTGGTTGACTTATTTATTTATTAACAAATAAGTTAAAATATAAATAGGTCAGTATGTTTGAGTAATAATTGACTTATTTACTTATTTAGTTTATAAATTATTTTGTTTAGTTTATAAGTCAATTTATTTGATTTATTAACTTATTTGTTTATTTGCATGTATTTGACTTATTTAGTTATCCAAACAATGTAACTTATTTATTAGCTTATAAGTCAAATAAGACATAAGCTATGTTACCCAAATGGGGCTATTAGTAGTCAATTTATGCTATGCATGATTTACTATTTACGCCTTGTTTGACTATTAAAAAATTACTTTTAACAAAAAAAAGTTAATTTTTAAACTATATCGGTTAGTTTTTCCTAAAAAATTAATTAATTTTTTTTTAAAAAAACTTGTAAATATTATTTTTATATTATAGTATGTGAGATATTAGCATAATTTTTTTATTAAATTGTAAAATTAACATTTTAATTGAAGATATTACTATCATTTTACTCAAAAAAATAATTAGTGTGTTTAGGATGTGCGTAGACTTTTTTTTCAAAAACAAATAAATAAAAAAATTAACTTTTTAGATAAATTAAACGATACAGCTTAAAAAATGACTTTTTGTAAAAGAAATACAACTTTTTAGATGGCCCAAACATCACCTAACTTTTTTTTTTTTCTTTTTTCTAAAATAAAAAACAAAATTATGTTAAAGCCAAACCTTTTGACATTCCTGGCCAAGGTGGGAAAAGTACAACTCCGTCCATAATCTTTTTTTATTTCAATATAGCCTAATATTTCCAGTAGAAGTGTGGATGGACCGGCGTGGATATGGGGAAGTCCCACCATCATATAGTTCAATTCTTTTCTAGTGCCAGCATTCCTTTGTATGCATATTTAGGCGCAGTTTCAGATGACCTACCTTGTTGATTCGAGACCAGTACCTGTTGACTAAGTAGCAGATAGACCATTGGAGGGAACGCCCTCAGCAGAGAGAGCAGGGGCAGAAACATAGCAAGCTCTATAGCCGATTGTTAACTTAATAGCATCCCGACCTATAACAGGGAAGGAGTTTTTATACTTCCTGCCACAGTTGAGTAAGCCAGAAGCCAGAAAGACAGATCAGTTCGTTTGCAACAGATCTTAGAAGAAAAGCAATAGAAAGAAGGTTGAGTGATAGACGAGAAGAACGGTTGTTTTCAGATGATGAAGTCTTTGTGAACGATAGGGTTTCGCACCTGAGAACAAAAGGGTAGAGGAAGAGGCTTATAAGAAAAGGAAGAAGACCCCCATAGTACTCAAAGCGGAATCGCGGGCTTATTATATTTTGATTATATTTTTATAATTTTTATATATTTTTATTTAATTATAAATTAATAATAATGCTATGATAATTATATTTTGGTAATCACATTTAAATATCATATGATATGATATCGGGCTTATTATATTTTGATTATATTTTTATAACTTTCATATATTTTTATTTAATTATAAATTAATAATAATACTATGATAATTATATTTTAGTAATCACATTTAAATATCATATGATATGATATCTTATATGTAATGCCTAAATATAAATAATTAATAGTTAAAGATAATTATCAAATATAACCATTGTAGCATTACTCACATATTAATACGTGTGCACTTACGGTCATAATCTTGCACTTAGCCTAAGGCCTCGATCGGCAACTAGTTTAAAAATTAATTTTTTATTTTTATTTTTATTTTGTTAAAAAGTTAAATTGCGTTCAAAGTAAATTGTTTGATACGTTAGTTTTTAACTAGTTTTTTTAAAATTAGTTATTTAAATAACAAGCTAATTTTTTTACTTTTTGTTCAAAGTATACAATTTTACCCTTCTATATATATGATATTAATAATTATATGTAATTGTTAGTGATAATAAATAAATTATGAATAAGAGGTGCTATTATATTTTAAAAGTGATAGAAATTTAAATAAAGTATTACAGGAGCTTGTATTTTAGTTTGACTTTTTAATTTTTAAACTTTTTTGTCAAATAAACAATCTTAACTTTTTAATATTTTTAATTAAATAACTAAAAAATCAAAATTACCAAACAAGGCCTAAGTCAAGTCAAGCTCGAATATCCCACCTCTCATTTGAGAATATGGCACTGATTAGGGTCAAAAACTACTTTTCTTGACTTTGTATGTATAGTAAAAAAATATTTTAATTATGATCTCCTTGCTAGTTAAGACCGTTTGTAAAATTAATTTCTCTTAAGATTGTTTTTTATTGACTTTATATTGAATTTAGTTAGCGTTGGGTTTGTCTTCATTATGTTTATATTCATTAAATTTTGGTTTTAGTCGAATGCTATCAAATAATTCAATTACAAAATAAATTAATTAAGTAATATGCGTTGAACAATGTAAAAATAACGTCTATCATTAAAATATCATTATGTTCTAACGGTTAAAAAATTCACAAAACATTATAATTATTATTTGAAATATAATTATGAAATTATTGAATTTTTAATTATTATAAATAAAAGTACTTGAAAACTATAACTTATTTGAAATATAAATTTGAAATTATTGTATTTTTAATTATTTGAATAACTTTCTTCTAATTTTCCTGATTTGCATAGAATTAATATAAACATTGTAGTCAAAATTCAACACATTAAACTACTATTTACACACAAACATGCAGCAATTTGTTTTTTTTTTATAAAAATACTTAACTTAAAAAATCATGTCGCACGTAAATTACAACATCTTCGTTGCTATTGCACTAACCCAAATTTGTTCAGATAAAGTATTTACGAAAGTTTTTTTTTTATTTTTAAAAACAATATGTTTTATTAGGAAGGTGGACATAAAAATATTTTTTTATGTTTAAAGAAAATATAATTTTCATAAATTATGGGATGAGTTAGTTAATATAGTTGGTCCATAGGGTAAGTTTGGTTCATTTTAAAAACAATTATAATGTTTGAATTCAAATTTAACACTGATTTTCAAATTAAAAATTAAAAAGAGTTATTGTGTGAAGAGTTGAATTAAAGAGATAGAAATGTATGAATAATCAAAAAAATACCAGGAACTCAGGAGTAATCATTGCACAAGGAAACATGATTTGTTTTAAAACTCGAGTTGTGGCTGTCGAGTTTTGGGATATTTTTGATCTTAAAAGTATACACTCTACAATTATAATTGATTATTTCTTTCACTTGAGGATTAGGTAAATTGTGTCGATTCACGTAAATTCTTCAGTAAATTTTTTTTTGGTCTATGCATAGTTTATTTTCGTTTACGTTTAGAAATTTGTGTTTAAATCACAACAAGTGTTATCAGAACTAACGATTTACAATACGAAATTGTGGTGAGTGAAGTAAGGAAATATTTTTTTATTTCGGCCCGTATAAATCAAAAAATATTTTTTTAGCACAAATAGGAAAAAAAAAAAAACAATTGAAAGCAAAAAGAAGGCAGTGACGAAGAGCCGAATTGGGTGTGATCCGATGACAAAGTTATAAGGCGATGGGTTTCATGGAAGTTGAGATCAAAAGTTCTGTTGGTGGAAATTTTTTATTGCTTGAAGGAGTCTTCGGCTTTATAACAGTGTTTCATATAATTAAAATTGACTGCTTGAAATTATTTCTCTATATCGACTTATATACATAGCAAAGTAATTAGAGATGAATGTGTCTCTTAAGATTTTTCAGCATTACGAATTAATTGGTACGGTCAAATTTTTTTTATTTCTGTTTTAATTAAATTGGACAAATTAGCATAGATTGAAATTGATCAAATAAGATCAAAAGAGATCAGGAACAATCGGGTTTAATTGCGAGTGATCAGAGGTAATCAAAAGTAATTTGGTTCAAACCAATGGCGAAAGACTTATCATCAACGAATGCAACTAAAATTTTAGTTATAGGTGGAGTCAAGTCATATAGCAATTTCTTAATTCGACAGATGATTGACAACCATTACACCTTGACAAATTGGTGAAGTGATGATGGACACCTCGATAAATATATATCAAGTATCTCGGTGTAGAAGTGCAGGCCATGTTGGTTTAAGTGTAGTAAGATTAACAACGATAATAGAATCAACATTAACACCAGTTATTTTCAAGGTAATTTACAGAATTCAAGTCAATGTGGAGATTGTTGAGTGTGTCCTGTATTATATGAACCCATATAATTATTATTTTATATATATATAGGTTGGACTGGAGTCATGGACCCATTAAAAGTATAATATGTGTAGGTTTTATAATTATATAGGGGCTTGAGTTTTAGAGTTTATCTATAAATAGAAATTTATAATTCTAATTATTACGTGAAAAGTTAAATTAAAAAGGTAGAGTTGTAACAAAAAAAAAATACCATAGGCATGGGAGTAATTTTTGAGCGGGAAATAAAAATTGTTTTAAGATTTGAGTTGTGAGTGTCAAATTTTGAGGTAATTTTAGTCTCATAATTGTACACTCTACAGTTATAATAAATTATTTCTCGCATCCAGGAACGTAAGCAAGTTGTGCCAAACCACGTAAATTTTTGTATTATTTTTTTTTAATGTATGCATGAATGTGCTTTCATTTATGTTTGAAAATTGGTGTTTCAATCCTAACAATGTCCGACTTTAAGTCAGAAACCAAACAAAGCCTATAACAAATTTCAAGATTTTAAGCAATTAAATTAAAGTCAATATTCTTCTATCAATGACCAAAAAATAAATTTAAGTCAATATGACCAATAGAATTGAATTTTGTCCAGTATTTCAGTATAGCCATTTAAGCACCTATCAAGCTCACTTGAAAGCAACCTAATTCTCCTTTCAAATATTTTTTTAACAATACCATCTCTTTGTTTTGTTTTTCTTCATGGGAAGAACTTTATTTTATTTTATTTTATTTTATGTATATCTGTAATATAATAAGGCAGCGGTTGTATTGGAGAATAGGAAGAATTGCTTCCACTTAATTTTGAACAATTAATTACAAATGTAGCCATAACATTTAAGAAAAGTTATAAAATTGCTCTCTACTAATTTTTAAAAAATAATTTTATTGATGAGTTTAGTTATTTTCTTTAATTGCCCTTGTTGATTTTTATTTTTCATCTACCTCTCAACATATATTTATATTATAGCTTCTCATCTCTATCAATTTCTCTTACTTTTTACTTCTTAATTTATAATATATTTTTTCCTTTTTTATTATCTCTTATTTATTATCTAACGACTTTGGTGCTTGTATCATTCCATAATAATAATTAGACTACGTACATAGTTTGAGAATAATACTTTCAATAGCTCTTTGACAATTATGTATTATTTTTAGAATTACTTAAAAATTTAAAGTTCATGCATTATATTTAGAACTATATAAAAATTAATAGATATCTTATCCATAGATACTTACTTTATTTTTTTAATACTTTAATCGACTATTTTATTCTAGCTATCAAATTTAATAAAAAAAATTATATATTTAATCGTTTTGTTCTCATTGTGTCCCACTAGACAGGTGAATCAAATTAGTTCCATATTCATTGGCACAAAATCCTTTTAAGGGGAAACACTCAATCCTCATAATGTATATTCAATACTTAATCATCATGTTGTATATTCAAATGTGACTAAATAAGTTCACCAAGGATCAATTTTTAATTATATTTTTATTATTCAAAGATTATTAGTCAAATATATAGATATATTATTTGAAAAAATCATTGGCTTTCATTTTCATCTCCTCTAAAAGTCTAAGGTCATCATCTCCAATGGGCAAACTAATGCCTATGTTTGGACAGCTTTAGCATAGTTAGCAAACTAAGTTCTCTCCAATAGCTTTATTATCATTTTTAAATGGTGTCAACTTTCAATATTTGCTGACTGTGTTGTTATAGTTACACATTAGCAAAAAACAAAAAATATTTGTAATGAATGGGTCCTATTTATTTGAATTTTTACAAAAGTTATCGGAATACTAACTACATCATTAGAACATGCATATACTACTAAATTAATAATAACTTTACATACAAGATTGAACTCCAATTTTTACACTTTTTGTCATATAATAAACTTAAAGAACATAAAATATACTTGTCCTCTTGATTGCAATGAAGAACCTAACGAGCTTGAAAACGACCGAGCCCTCGAATGTTTTCGTGTCGACGTACTTGCAAAACAAACCTCCTGGCCAAGATCCAACGAGAGGCCATCTAATACCCAAGTTAGGCGGGTCTTGAGAGAGATAATATGGTTACAGAGATGGAGTGATAGTACCATACATTTGCCTTGAGCTAGGAGACCTATATATATATATATATATATATATATATATATATAGAGGGCTGGCCCCCCCTGACCTATGGTTATGGGGTATTTGGTTAGGTTTATCCCATTTTGTTAGTTTTTTGCCCCTATAATAAACCCCTAGCTTCTGCATGCTTCGTCAGGAGGAGGTGGAAGCTTCCTGTATCTTGGGTCTATACCAAAAAACTCTATTGAATTATGTTATCTTTGAACTTCAAGTTGAATTAGGGCTTTTTGTACCTAGCCTATCTAGGGTTTTGGCGTGCCTTGTTTGACAGAACATAGTGAGAGAAACTCTTCTTTCGGTAAATCATAACAGAAGATAGACAATGAGCACAAGTTTAGCCTCCATTTTAGTTGCTGAGAAGGTGCTTGCCGAGGGCCTTTGGCAACTAAACACAGGAGAGTTGCTGATGTTCCGAGGAGATTTAGAGGCTAAGCCGAGCTAGCTTGATTTCCCTTTCTTACTTTCCATTTAGCCATCTTATAAGCTTTCTTTAGATTTTGTAGCATCGCATATCAACTGTTTGTAGCTCTTGATCATTAAATCTACAGCACTAAGATTTAAGATACCTAGCCGAGCTAGGTTTTCGTGATTTAGTTCCTAGGTATGCTAGGACTTTCAGTACCTAATTCAAGCTAGGACTTTTGGGGGAATATTAAGCTGTTTTAATATGAGGATCTCTCAATAGAAGATGTAAAAATCTCAAAATTGTCACATTTATCATGACTTGTGTCCAACAGTGATCCTTCCAATGCGACTGGGGCTTTTCCTCCGTAAGCAAGTAACTTTTGTGCCTAGACCTGACTCCGAGGCCAACCAGGACTTTTCCTGCTTAGCCGAGATAGGACTTTCTTGCTTAGGCTTGACTCGAAGTCAATTAGGACTTGTATTGCCTAGCCGAGCTAGGGCATTCTTGCCTAGCCTTGACCCAGAGGCCAACTAGGGCTTGTACTGCCTAGCGGAGCTAGGGCTTTCTTGCCCAGGCTTGACCCAGAAGCCAATTGAGACTTGTACTGCCTAGCCGATTTAGGGCTTTCTTGCCCATACTTGACCCGGAGGCCATGTACTGCTTAGCCGAGTTAGGACTTTCTAGCCCAAGTTTGACCCGAAGGCCAACTAGGACTTTTTCCTAGCCAGGCTAAGATTTTCTTGCCCAAGGCTTAACCCGTGACCCGAAAGCCAACTAGAACTTTTATTGTCCGTACTTTGCATCTCTCGTAGCAGTTATTTGTCTTCCGCTGGCATTAAGTATTCAGTTCCTCTATCTTTTTCGCATACTGAGCTATTGATTTAGTTTTGCATAATCTTCTTCTAAGCTAAAGGAACTTCAACTTTAGTAGCTCAGTTGTTGCAGCTGAATGTCGGGACCAGCGATATAACACCTTCGCATTTGATTTCACAATAGTAATCGAAGCAGAGGTGAACTGAGACGAACTGAACAAGTATCAAGCACTGAGACACCGAGCTAAGGCGGCGAACTGAGACAATGTCGAACTGAGTTGTCAAGTTGGGAGGCCGAGCTTTCTAGGCATTGAGAGCTGAGCTAAGTTGCCGACTTTAGCGAAGGCTGAAGCTTCCAAGAGCTGGGCTGAGTTGCGCAGCATGCTCCGAACATATTCGATGTTGAGACACGACCTTTAATTGATGCCGAGATGATAATGGTCAGACCCTGAATAAGTCATTAGCTGAAGAACCGAGCCGAGCACGAAATTGAGGGAAGGAACCGAGACCCAGGCCACCGGATTTATTCCTTATTGTCGAGCGTAAATAGGGGTCAAATGCTGTCCTCGCGCTGTGAAGAAGAGCGGCTCAGGTGTTGATACCGAGTATTGAGAGCTATATGCGCCGAGCTCCTTCTAGAGCCAAGCTGAGTTGCAGAATTTGTCCGGCCGTGCTGAGGCCCATGGGCATGGTGGCTGGAATTCTGCCATATTGCTGAACAAGCCGAGCTCTTGCCGAACAAACTGAGCTCCGAGAGAGAAGGCTGTTGCTGAGGATAATCGGAGCTTGTAGAGGTTGGAAAATACCGTAGAGAGAAAGACCGTTGCTGAGGATAATCTGAGCTTGCTGATGTCCCAATATCCCATGAACGAGAGTATTTTGATCCGAGCTCTGAGAGGGTGTCGGAGCTTACCCATTGAGCTGTTGCCGAACAAGCCAAGCTTTACTGAGCTTCAAAGTGTTTGCCATACGTACCTGGCGCAAAGAGCCTGCAAACCTGAGCTGCAGAGCAGCCCATGAAATAAGAGCCGAGCTTCGAGGGGAAGGCCATGGCTGTCCCGAGCAATTTAGCCCCCACTTTGTCGAACGGTGGAGCTTGAAAAGCCGAGCACTGAGGATGGCCTGGGTTTGGAGCTCTGTGTGCCGAGCTCCGAGGTTAACTGGGTGGAATCTTACGAGTTTTGGGATTCAAGTGGCCGAACTCTATGCTCCGGAGTGGTGGCCGAGATACCAAAGAGCCGCGCTGTAGAGAGATTGCCGAGCTACTATTGCCGAGCAATTCTCAGAATAGTGCCGAGCAAGCACTGACCATGACCGAAAGCAATTTGAGGGGGACTGGACTTCTGGGCCATGCCGACCGATCCGAGCTCTTGCCGAACATGGATGTCGAGCTTCGTGCAATGCTGAGCCAAGCACAGCTTAATCAACAGCAAGCCGAGTTGGATGTAGGAGAGAATCAGTATTGCCGAGTATGGAGACACTTGCGCCGAGCATGGATAAAAGCCACTGTTGGGAGAGAGAAACCCTGATTGTTGTTGCCCAGCTCTGCCATGGAGGGGGAACTTTTGCATATCAGAAAAGTCGCTGTGATGTTTTAGCAGCAAAGACGCCGAACCATGGAGACGCCTGGACAATAGCCTCTGAGAGGCCGAGCAACAAGAGGGCTGCTATTTTATTGCCGAGCTTCGAAAAGGACCGAGCAACCTTTTTGCCTTTTCTAGCTAGAGAGAGAGTGCCGTTGACCCATCCCCCACTTTTTCAGATCTGTTAGCTTAAACATCAAAACAGCAGGAGAGAGAAAATAGGTTATGTAGCTTATGTCAGAAGCTATCTATTTCTTTCTCTTTCTTCCTAATCCTTCTTTTTCATTTGTTGAGCTCCAGCGCCTATGCTTTTCCATGGAACATTGTTATGTGATCCAGTCATAATGAGAAGTCAAATATCATGAATCAAGAAGCCCAT
>JAOTRH010130024.1:0-14323 GCA_034768845.1 Heliamphora exappendiculata | reverse complement strand
TATATATATTAAGTATATAACACCAACATGTGAATAACTCCTCGAGAAAAACGGATGCATAAAGAGAAGGAAAGAAAGGGGAAGTGGTGAGGGTTGGGTGCGGGCGAAGCCATAACAGAAAATATTTTTTTACTTTAAAAAAGATTAATACTAACAATAATGATATGATAAGATATTAAAATAATAATATTAATCAATGATTAGAATTAAAAAAATAAAAAATAAGTATAATATTTTTATATTTTAGTCCTATTATATTATTAAAAAATAAATTTTATATGCATATTTATATATAAAAATATATTTAATTTATTTAATCAGAGACGAGGCAGAAAAAAAAAGAGAGGGAAATGTTAATACTACCCCTATTTGTTTTTGACGAGAATTATTTGAACAAAGCAAGACCAAGACGAAAAAAATTGCCATTTATATAAATTTAGATATATTTATATGCATTATAATTATTTTTACAGAGTTTTTTCTTTTGTAAGAAAAATGCATGGAGGGTGGCGGGTAGTTTAAAAGTGGCTTAATCGTTCATTGAAAATTGGGAATTTTTTATTTAGCCGGCATTGTAATCTCTCGAGGAAAAAACAAGCGGTCAAGGTGTTTGGCAAATTAGTAGTTTTTAACTTTTGTTATTGACTTTAATTATAAATTATAAATTTTTTTAAATATTTATAATTTTTACTATAATTTATAATTATTTTTTTTATTTCAATTATAAACTACCATAATTACCAAGCATTTATAATTTCTACTATATTTTTTTTATTTCAGTTATAAATTAAAATTTTTATCAAATACTTATAACTTGTGGTACAAATTATAATTTATAAATTATTAATTTCATCAATTTCAAACACCACCAATGTCTTATACAATTAAAAGCAATTAAATTATTGTATCAAGACTAACTTTTTCATAAAATAAAATCAACTTTTAATCTCTTATATTTGGTATTTCTTAAAAACACAACTAATTTTTTTTTCTAAGAAAAAAATACACATCCAAAACACACTATTTTTTTAATAAAATAACTATAATATTCTCATTTAATAAATTAATTCTACTTCACCCAAATAATCGTGTCATTATTCCAAATACAATAATTTAAAAACAAAAAATAAAAACATATTAAACATTTCAATCAAAAAAAAAAAAAACTACTACAAACAAATTATCCTATACAATCTAACCTTTTTTCTCTCTTTTTTATTATAAAAGCTTAACATCTTAAAAGCCCATTTGACAATCTAGCTCTCTTTTTTCTTCTTCTTCTTCTTCTTCTTCTTATTTTTTTTTTTTTGCTAAATACGCAAAACCAAAAAAAATCAACATAGCCCATTTGAAAAAAAAAACAAAAAAATTAAAAAGTCAAAAAAGTCAAATTAAAATACTAACTCTTAGAATATTTTTTTTCAAACTCCAACTACTTTTAAAATGCATGATTAATACTCATTGTTTAAAACTTATTTACTAATCCTTCTAATTACATATAATTGTTAATATTAAATATATAAATAAATAAAATTATCTAATTTGAACAAAAAAAAATCTTTTTATCCAAACAACTAATTTTAAAAAAACTAGTTTAAAAATTAAATTACCAAACAATCGATTTTGAACCAAATTTAACTTTTTAGCTAAAAACATAAAAAAATAAAAAAAACTTAACTTTTAAATTAGTTGTCAATAGAGACCTAAATCAAGCTTTTAGACATCAGGACTTTATTACTACTGAACAATTAGATGTTAATGTAACAATGTTATGCCATATACTCCAAGAGTACATAGATCACCAATTGATTTATACATACCATAGCTCAAGTAAGCCCACCTTGGATTAAATATGTAACAGACAATGATACAATTAAATGGGAAAAGGGATGCCAAATTGAAACACTAGGCTTGTATGCACCATCACCCACACCCAAAAAAAAAAACTTATAATTACCTTTGATTAAACACACCAAACAACCAAGCACTGATTAAAGATTGACGGGGACAAACTACTTAAAAACTCGGCCATCACACTGATTAACCGATAACTTCACAGTTAAAGTAAGCAAAACCGAGTAAGAAGAAGCTTTTTTCCTGTAGAACCTGCAAGAGCAAACCACCTTAATATGTATTGTCAAGAGGGGTATATTTGTAATAATAAAAAAAACTAACACCTAATTTTTCATCTTTTTCTCATCTCTCTTCTCTTATTCTTCTTTAATTACATAACCCTAAATCCTTACTTACATTCCAATTATTTCAATAACAACGTAGTTCATGCTAAAATTTCGAAAAGGAATACCAAAAAGGAAAAAAGCACAACCTTAACGTGTGGTCTCAAGTATTCTCAAATCGAACAACTACACAGGTAATATTGTCAGAGCTCCCTCGTGCATAGGCGGCTTCTATAAGTTTTCTTGAAGCTGCTTCTGCATCTGTTATATCCTGCACTATAGCCACGGCATCCTGAATGCACGAGAGAGAGAGAGAGAGAGAGAGAGAGAGAGAGAGAGAGAGTACTAAGTTGCTTATATACCATGTGCAACAAATGATGGATAACCAATGAGAATATAGAAAATTAAGGACTTTATCATACATTATAGCTCCAGTGAGATTATATAGTACTAAATGGTATTGTACTTAATGCTAAGTAACAGCCATAACTTATCATATAGGCCGATATGTAATGAGATTTTGAACCACTGACGTTGATATGGACTAATGTATCGACGAATAATGTCCGATATCGGCTAATATTTTTCCGTATCATCGATACCCAAACAAATTCTGATACCGCAATTTAGAACCCTGACTATTATAAACACGTTTAAAATGCTGCCCCAGATCTAAAAAATGTACTCTCACAAAGGACTGTTGCGATAGCAAAATAGATTTTTAGAGAACAGTGGCTTCACAACATTCAATAACATATCAACTTAAACCATCCTAGCCAGTTGAAAACTGTGTTTTGTGTGCGCGCATACTTCCAACAGAAATTGATGGAATAGCCAATACAACTTTTACTTACCAAACTAAATCGTGTTTTTACAAAGGTCATACAACAGAATTTAATCCGTAGAAACTCTTCAATTAAGTTTCCAAGACAATTCACAAAAGAAAATTACAGAGTTCAGTTTCCAGCTCCTATCCCATGTTATCCTAAAATAACGTGTCACCAAGACTTTGATCTATACAAATAAAATTATCATCCAAGCAAGACCTGTGGAATACAACTAATAATTTGGGAGCCAAAATCCATTTTGAGGCTTGGGTCTATTGTATAAAATGACTTCTTTCCATATTCAAACAAATGATAACAATCAGCTTGAATTGCCAATACGAGTATCATAGCGTAAAGAAAACTATAGATATCAATATAACCTACAAAGACTTCTTATACTTTTAATAACTTGAATAGAACCAAAAGCTATGGATATAATATTAAAGTCCAAGATGAATTGAACTTGAGTCGGGTCTCTGAGATTTAGGAATTTGGAAGGGGGGAAAAAGAACAGTAAAGAGTTAAGAAATGAAATTGAACGGATGACGAGTGGAGCAAGGTTAAAAAAGTAAAAATGGTGGAAACAAAAATGAATAATAGTAAAAAGGTGCTGGGTTTGATCCAATTCATACTATTAGCTTTACACCTTTTTTATCTTGTTTAGTGATGATTTGTCATGGGTACAATAAGTCAAAACAATGTTTCGAAAACAATCCATCCCATCTCTAATTTCTAAAGCAAGAACACCACAACAAATCCCAAACTCTCTCTCAAACACGTCAAACTTTCATAGCCAACCCGCAAAAACTAACTCTACCTCCATCTCCTTTCATTCTCTAATATCTCTCTCTATCTGACCGTGGGTGCAAACCCAAACCAATATAATCTCTGTCTCTCATATACAACAGACTCCGATTTAAAAAAAAACCTCCACTTTAAATACACACACACGGGAAGACACATAACATTACATACACACACATGGGAAGACAAATATAACAGACCATGCATATACAAATGCTATAATTATCTTTTCATAATAATACTACCACAAACCCGATCCATGTATGTGTATTTAACATATACTAGTCAAATAAATATACGTATAAGTGCATATAAACACTTCAACAAAACAGCATTTAAATAAAACTAAAGAGGTTTATTCACGGAGGTGTATCACGTAATCATTCACCACCAAGACCACAGCACATGAAACCATGGCTCAAGTAAATTTTGATGCGCCTGAAATGTTTGTCAAAAAAAAGGGGCGATCAAAACGATTTGAAAAGACAGAATATAATGAGGTTTATATAGCCTTGCTCACCAAGTAAGCCAACACTTGGCACTCTCAAAACTTTCAAATGTAAGAGTTCATAGCCAAAAGAATTCTGTCAACTAGGTTAAAAATAGTGTCTTTGTAACGGTCTGTCACGGAAGGTGATGTCCTTGGCAATTTTCCAAACCTCAGCCCCCATTCCCCGGACCCCCGGCCCCAGGAAGGGGGCGGTGATGCCAAAGATCACAAACCTTAGGAACATTCATTGTACTTCACCCTAATAGCTTGTAGTGCGTTGAGTCCTATGCATTAAATGATGATTATGCACACTGTTAAAAATAATATATTTTAAGAAATTATGATCTCGTTAATTATGATTTGATTACTAAAATCAACATATTAAGAAGTTATAATTTTATTGATTGTAATTTGATTTGCAAGTTATTTTCTTCTTTTTCTGTAATCCTTCTTTATCATTATAAATAGATAACTATACCTCCTTGAAGGAAAACTAATATTACTGAATTCTGTTATTTTACTTGGCATCAGAGCCAAAATATGAAGAAAAAAAAATTGTCCAAAAACCCTAGCCGTCGTCACTGCTTTCCCTCACTTTTGTCGTCAGTATTCCTTCAGCGGTATCGCAAATCTGTCATTAGTATACCGACACCGTCGAAGTCTTTACCGCCATCGTTGGTTTTCTCTCACCACCACCACTGCCGCAGCCTCTGGTCTTTATTTACCTTTGTTGGTCTTTTTTTTTTCTTTTCTTCACAGCCATCGATGTTCCTTCTGTTCTCTGCCATTGTGGGTTGCGAGTTCTAGATCATTGTACTTCCTTGGTATTGGTATATCCTTAAAATCTCAATATATTATATTGTTGACTCTAACAATACACTTTTTGAAGAATTATTACTCTTTTGTTCTTATTCTTGATTTTGGGGTTACCAATGTTGTTCCGGTAATATTATTCTTGTTTTTTATGGCTACCGATATTGTTCCGGTAGTAATGTTCTTATTTTTTGGGGCTACCGATGTTCCGATAGTATTGTTCTTATTTTTTAGGGCTATCGATATTGTTCTGGTAGCATTGTTTTTGTTGGCTACCGTTGTTGTTCTGGTAGCATTGTTCTTATTTTTTAGGGCTACCGATGTTGTTTCGGTAGCATTGTTTTTGTTTTTGGAGACTAACGTTGTTGTTTCGGTAGCGTTCTTTTAAAATCTAGTTGGTTTTTGAAACTTAGAAGCCACGTTCGGAGATCGATCCTAAGCATTTTCAGTGGAACCATCTTTGCTCAAATCTTCAATTGTCAAGTTGGATTTGATTAATATTTTTGTCCTAACTTGAGGAGGAGTGTTGGAAATAATATATTTTAAAAAATTAGAATCTCGTTAATTATGGTTTGATTCCTGAAATCAACGTATTAGGAAGTTAGAATTTTATTGATTGTGATTTGATTTACAAGTTATTTTTTTTCTTTTATGTAATCTTTCTTTATTATTATAAATAAATAGCTATACCTTTTTTTAAAAAAACCAAAATTATTGAATTCTGTTATTCTACTCAAATCATATACAATAATTCCCTGCTCCCCTTGTAAGTTCACACACGCCTTCCTACCAAAAAAAGGACCATTAATCTTATGAACTGAAAATTAAGTTTCATTCAAGAGATGGGACTACAAATAAATGTCAAGTAAGAACAAGAAATAACATTTGAGTGAACAGGAAAACATGATGATTCTGCATCAAAGGACACTCTGGAACATGCGACATTAAATATTTCACATTGACAGTCATAATGCTATGTTTCTTCCCACTTGTCTATGTTGATCATTGTCATGGGAAGAAGAGCAAGGAGGACTACAGTAGTTTAATAACAATCAATTATTTCTTCTTTCCAAAGGATAAATTTCGTTCTCAATCAAACACAAGAAACTCCAGAGTTCTGGTCCTTCTGGAATGAATCAATAACAAAGTTTGTTTCAGAAGTCATTATCAATATCATAATGATTTGCGTTGGCTTGCTCCTAAGAATTATAATTAGTTTCGAGTAAATCATAAGATATGATTTGTGCAGTTTTTTTTTTTTTTTGAGAAAGAAGTCAGATAAGATGCAGTTTGGGCATAGTTATTAACATAGATAACAATAGCGGAATTACTGCAGAGAAACAGATAGGAGAGCTGTAAAGAGAAACAGATGTGTTAATATAAGCTTCTGAAAACCAAACCCTCAAGATAGTGAATTGAATAGCAGACACTAACCTTATTTGATAGGACATTCCAAACACCATTGCTTGCAATTATAATAAAATCAACACCATCAATTACTTCTTCCTAATCAGGACAGAGGGTTATAAAATGCAAAGAGACGAGAAAAATTAGTAAAGTTGACACTCTGTAGTCTGTACAACATCTCTAACTGCCTCAGAAAAACATGACTCGAGTAGGAAAGGGGCGTAAGTAAAGAAGACAAAATGATTAGGCAATCAACCTGCCACAGAACTACATACAAGTCCCACTTAAATATTTAAGTTTCGATCTTGATAATTTGGTTAGTAGTTACTCCATGATCAATGTTGGAAAAATCACATCATGTTCCAGGAGGCTAAATTACATAAAGAATAGAGATCCAGCATCTTCCAAGTCAGGCATATGTTTCAACCATCTTCAATACACATCATTTTACTCTTCTATTTTTTTTTTTCATTTGTATCTCATAAATTGAAAGAACTCCTCACATATGATTCAAACTCAAGAAGCATTTTGACATATTACCTGAATTTCAGGCTCAGCTACAACATATGGCTTAAGTAGTTTATCTCCAAAAGCACGAGAAACAGCAAGAACACCACCAACCCGCCATGTTCCTAAAAGTTCGGCAACAATGTGAGAAATACATATCTAGGATAAAAGCTAAGCTATGCTTGTAAGTTCGGGAATTGTGTGAGAAATTCATACCTAGGATAAAAGCTAAGCTATGCTTGTAAGTTGTAACGAATAACCAAGGAGGCATTATCAGTTGGATACATCAGTAATTTATATGCAATCTATTAATAAAGAATTAATATCTTTCAGCAATATATTTTTCAATCTAGTTTCTTATGGCAACGGTATATTGTTTCTAAAACTCATATTGATATGATAACCGATGAATTAAATCGTATGCATAACTAACCAATATCAGTACATAAAAAACAGAGATATGCGTCTTATCCTAAACAAAAAAATACACTAATCATGCGGTGCTGAGTCTACTGATGAATTTCAAACAAAGAGAAATAATTACCACGGAACTTCCTATCATGTGAATAAACATACATGATACCATACAGCACATACCGAAGTTAGGGATGACAATTCGATCAATGGTCGTAGATAATGGGCATTATGTATTGTAATGGTCTTTCCATAACGAGTTTTAGGCCTATGTTATCGTTACAACAATATTTATATTGGGCATTATGTATTGTAATGGTCTTTCGATAACAAGTTTTTGGCCTCCGTTATCGTTACAACATTATTTATATTGGATACAAAAAGAGTAACAAACGTATTGCCATTATGAGCCGTTGTACACTGTAACGATCTATCATGAAAGTTACGGCTGATGTTTGCGTCATTACGACAGTTGTTCATAAATTTTCATTTATGTTTTAAGCTCTATTTGTTTTCATGTAAATTTATTTTGCAAAAAATAATTTTTCTTCTCATTTTCGGTGTTCAGTTAATACTTGAAAAATATTTTTTACAAAAAATTAAAAAACAATTAATCAAAATATTCTACTAATGCCGTCATCGCTGCCACTGCTATCGCCTCTACCACCACCACCTCCACTACTGCTGCCACTACGATCATTACATTGTCATCGCCACCATCACCACCATTACTTTTAATGATTCATTTTTGTTTATTGTTTTATGTTCCTTCTTAAAATTTGTTTGGCGAACTACATTCAACTTTTTAGAAAACACAAAAAAGATGTTATCAAATTTTCAAAAATCGTTTTTTGTAAAATAAAAATAAAACCGACATGAAAAAATGAATGTTTTCAAACCTTTCATCGATTTGTTTTAAAAAAACACAAAAACCGAAACTAAGAGAGAAAAAATAATATAAAGAAATTCAAATTTTAAAATCCACGAAGTGAGATAAATTTAAAACAATATGTACCACATGGAGGGACAACAATGAAAGAAAGGTAGCGCAAAAGGTCACACCCCTGACACAATACCGTTGCCTTAAACTCAACTTTTTATTCATGAAACCTGAATAATACATCAAGAAAACTTATTATTTATAAGCCTAAACCCTAATTTCAAAAGAAAATTAAAATCCTAAACGAAAAAAATAAAATCAAAATATTAACTCAAAAGATAAACTAGTATATTAAACTAAAAGAAAACAAAATAAAATCTAAATTAAAAGATAATCTAAATTAAAATAAAATTGCAAATAGGGCTCAATGTTTCGCACCATTCTCTTCCATTAAGAAAAAGAACTCAACATTGAATTCGCCTTAAAATATGAACTTTAACATGTCAAATAATCAAGGATTTTGAATAGATAAGTTGCGTCAATTGTGTCCCATTCTAAGTAATCTTGTTCTTGAGATTGTTGACAAGATCCTCAAAGCATGAATTAAAAACCAAATCAAAGTTTTCAACACCAATAAAATTAATTTGTTATGGCTTGAGAAAGTATTTTGTTAGTGAATAATTAATAGAACAGGACAAATTGAGTATACCCGCATGTTCCAGGGGCTCTTCTTTTGGTGAATTCACTTTCTGCATGGAAATTCTTGGTTTTTCAATGGCTGAAAAAGGAATAGAATTATTTAACTCATGAAATGAAGTAGAATCTAACTTATCTTGGTCCACAATGTGGTAGTGTAACTGAGTAGGTATTGAGGTGGAAGACCTCTAAATTGATATCCAATCTTTCTTTGGAATTATACGCTTCAACAAAATAATTTTTCCATTGTACTTGACGCTTCAACAAAATAATTTTTTCATTGTACTTGAAGCTAACTGTGTTATATTTCATATCATAAGTGGCATTAAATTCATCAATTCATGGATGACCAAATAATACATGTATAATATTATATGGGAAAGAAGTCATACTAAATATTATCAAAATAATCATCCGTCTGAATAAAAATCAAACACCTTTGAAAGACTAAAAGAGGAGTGTTACAAAAAAAAAACAATTAACAGGGTTGCTGATCGGGTATAGGCATAAGTTTTAAATACCTTTTTCAGATACAACATTCATTGTACATCCTCTATTAAAAATAATTTTGCAAACTTTGTTTGCACAACTAAGAAAGGTATGGAATTTATTACTCCATTAAACACTTGTAAAAGGTGCAAGGAAGAATTTTTTGACTAGTGTTACCTTTTTTATTTTTTGTGAATAAAGATTTTTTTTTTTTAGCTGCTAGCTTTTTTGGGGGAGGGGGCTGAGTAGTTCTTGGATTATGAGCTGGGCTATTTGTTTGGGCTGGTGTAAGATCTATTATAGAAGTTTAGGGATGGTTGGAATTTATTTTTTTTGGACTGGGCTGTTTTGTTGAACTGGTGTAAGATGCCTTATAGAAGTTTTAGGCTGGTTGGTATTTTTTTGGGTTGGGCTAAAAATGAATGGGTTAGAAATATGACTTCCGGGCCGAGTTAATTGTTCACTGGTTGGTCTTCTTCTTCTTTGTTTCTTCATGCCATATTGCAGCACGAGAGAGATCAATAGAAAGGGAAGAGGTTTGCTAGGGTTTCAGGCAATGGCGGCGAGGTATGATAACTAGGGCTCAATTAGACAGAAATAAAAAACAAAAAATATAAACGTTATCAAACGGCACATAGTGTTTGAGTTGTACGCTTATAACTTGAAGTAGCTGAGTTTGTATTTGTTAATCTAAATTAGAAAATTATAAATAAATTTATTTAAATATTTTTTATTTTTATCATACTATAAATTAAAAATTAAAAGTTAAGCTAAGACAAACACCTTCCATATTTTCGCATGTAACATTCTAACACAACTTGGTAAGGTGTCGTTTGGTAACGTTTATATTTTATGTTTTTTGTTTTTGTTTTTAAATTTCTCGTAAAGTGTAAACAAAAACATGTTTGGTAAATTATTTTTATTTTTAAAATATTGTAAACAGTTTTCAAAATTTACAAAATTTTAAGAAACAGAAAAAATGTATTTTCACTTGTTTTGTAAACAAGTTCTGGTTACATTCATTCATAACTTTCAACTACCATTTTTCAAACATTTATGTTACTAAATATGTTTTTATTTTTATTTTTTATAAAAATGAACAAAAACATGTTTTTTTATTTTTTGTAAACAAAAAACAAAAAACTGTAAACGTTACCAAACGGGCCCTAACTGTCTTCATCT
This sequence comes from Heliamphora exappendiculata, assembly GCA_034768845.1. Classification (NCBI taxonomy): domain Eukaryota; kingdom Viridiplantae; phylum Streptophyta; class Magnoliopsida; order Ericales; family Sarraceniaceae; genus Heliamphora; species Heliamphora exappendiculata. The sequence continues at coordinate 3,637 of JAOTRH010130024.1, read as the reverse complement.
TGGTTTAAATGACCATATTGGTCCTCTTGTGTCATCCAAATTCAATTGACCGTTAACTTATATTTTTTTGAAATGTCTACAAAATTTAAATTTTAAGAGATTTTTTTTTGAAATTGAGTATTTAGAATAATTTTTTGAGAAATTTAAAAAGAGGTCTTTTTATCAGTTGATAAAAGAGTTTTAATTCCCAATCTTTTTCTTTCACGTTTCCAATCCCAAACAATAATTTCATAACTAAAGTGCCCTCAATATTTAGTTTCCACACCTCCAAAAAATCTAATTGCATAAGCCAAAAATCCCGAGATTTAAGCTGAAATAATTTGAAAATAGAGTAAATTTCGGTGAATATCGATGCCCAAAATCCACTAGTGTACTCATTGATAGGCTCCGAAAGCAATCGCCATCACTGAAGTCACCACTATCAGCCACCTCCTCGCTGTTGTCTCCAGCCGCCAATCGCCATCACCACAACCACCGCCGACACCCTAAACTCTAACCCCAGTCACCACAGCCACCGCTGACACCCTAAAGCCTAGCTGCTGCCTTTCACAGCCATTGAAGCCTTTACACAGTCATCGCCGGAACTCTAGCCCTTTGAAAACCACCTAGAGCCTTTCCATAACCACCGAAACCTCTTCCTAGACACTCGCGACCACCGAAAACCCTTCCATAGCCACCGAAACAACTTCTCAAAACTCGCCAACCACCACAAGCACTCGCTGACCACCGCCACAACTCTTCAGCGACTCGCCGACCACCACCAACCCTCTGACAGCTAGTCTCCAGAATAAAAACTTCTCGCTTGTCTTCGCCGTGCACCTTCGCCGGCGTGGTCTCTGCGGAGGAGGAGGGGAATTTGTTTGGGTTGCATGTAGGCTGAATGTTTATAACTATATCAGTTGGGTTGCCTGGGCTAAATATTTGGTTTGAAGTGATAAATGCATGGGTTGCAAATTATATCAGGTGAGTGTTCTTGTAAAAATCTTTGTCTTAGTTGTGATTTTCACAAGTGATGAAATCCTAAAAGTATCACTTGAAAAGTGAGTAGTGACCTGGTGATAAATGTATCTGTTGTAAATTCTATCAGTTGGATGTTCTGGACTGAATGTTTGGCTTGACGTGATAAATGCATCAGTTGTAAATTGTATCAGTTAGGTATTTTTGCAAAAATCTATGTCTTAGTAGTGGTTTTCACAAGTGATAAAATTCTAAAAGTATTACTTGAAAAGTTATGATTTTCTGGCATCATGTTCTGTTTTGATTTTTTATTGAAGAGAGATAGAGAGAGAGAGAGAGAGAGAGAAAAATTGCTTATTTTAAGAGGTACGTCAGTTTTGAAAAATTTTTAAAAATCAAATTTAAAAATTTCAAATCAGGAAAGATAATCTTTTTAATAAGGTATATTAGCTATAATAAAATAATTTCAATCTTAATATGACCTAATCTATTAAAAAAAAAGTATTAGGACTAATCCTCTTACGATATCAAAAAAAAAGGATTAATTCTTAAATTTCTCTAATTTTTTTTAAGATAGTTTTTTTTTGTTAAAATATCTAATGTATTTTTACTTTTTGCTTTTAACCCATCGTGTTTAAGATATTAGCAGGGTTTTTTTTTATTATTGATGATAGAATTGACTTTTTAATTAAAAGTATTATTGTTATTTTACTCAAATAAAAAAGTTTTAATGTGCTTGAGATGTGTATAGACATTTTTATCTAAAAAAGTTTTTTTTAAAAAAAAGTTAGTTTAAATTTGAGAGGAATCAAATGGTATAACTTAAAATTTGACATTTGTTTTTGTAAAAAAAAAATCTTCTTTTTATATGGCCCAAACAGGGCTTAAATAAAATTTGGCATGTCCAATCAAAATATAACTTTAAAAAAAAAAAAAGAAACAGAGAAATGTAGAAATTTGTGTTCTAGCAATAGACAATATGGACAAAGTTGTTTATATTAGAACTTTTATTATGAAGCCACAAAAATAGAAAAAAATCAGTTTGTAAGCTTTATTGGAAATGATGGGATAAAGGCATTTTAAAATTATAGCGTTTGGCGCGATGCGTATATAATAGAAAAAAAATTAAAAATAATACATATCATTCCAAATATGTTTACAGATTAGGGAAAAATGAGCACTTACAAGTTAATTTTTTAAAGAGAGAAAGAAAATGAATAGTTATAAACTAATTTTAAAAAAGAAAAAGGATAATTTTTTAAAGAATAATTTAGGCAAAATTAAAAATCTATACGGGTTCAATTTTAAGAAATATCAAGTGAGTGTTTTTTGTATAGAATAGTATAAATAAACAAAAATAGCTTGTTTCCTTCTTTTAGATGGATAAAATTAAAATTTGTGCGATTGCGTTTGGAATGGCTTCCATGACTTTTTTATTATATTTATTTTTCAGTTTATTTTTTTTATTTTATCAGTTATTCGAGAGAAATTTAAAACATATTCAATTTTGCATAAAATAAAATAAATAATCACATGTTAAAAGTATATCTGTTTGAAATACCATTAAAAAATTAATTAAAAACACAAAAAGAATTATAAAAGAGCTATCCCCAATGGAGGCATATTGTAACTCAAGTCGTGATTGGTAAGCTAACCATTTTGACTTTTTGACTGAAAAGCAAAAAGACAAATTATTATTTGTCTTACCAAGAAAAAATAAAAAAATAAAATATATCTCAATACATATCAAGTTCTAATAAAAAGTAAATTTACCAATTGATGTATTACAAGTCAATTCTAATATGTATTAATGAAAGATAATATTATTGGCTCTGAATGGGATAATGTTATTTATTGACTTATTTATTTATTTAACATTGTAAATTTTTTATTTTTAGTAAATTTTTTTATTCATTTAGTCAAATTATTATACTTTTTAGATTTTTTTTATTGAGACGAATCAAAAAAGTGAAGTTGAACAAATGTTCTTTTGTTTACAATTTTCTAAATGAAAAATGATGAAGATGAATACAACTTATGTTTTTATAACACAAGCAGGGTAGCTCCATGTATTTGTTGCTCATTCGCACTGCATTTGTTATTCATTCAGCCCAATTGTTTGTCTCTATTACTTGAATGTCCAACAAATTTTCTCATTTTAGTGTGTGGTGCACCAACAAATCTTCTCATTTCAGTGCGTGGTGCAACAAGTGTGTTATGATAGTTTTTAATGAGAACATTCACACTGCATTTATTGTTCATTTAGCCCCAGTATTTGTTGATGTTAGCTTTTGCATGAGTTTTGTATTTAGCATATGCTTATACATATTTCTTAATTGGTATTACAATATTATCAATTTCCTCATTTCGATTTTTTTTAGTTTGTTCTGTGAAGAAATTGAGAAGAGAAAATAACTGTATATTCTCTGTGTATAGAAACTGTACACTATATGGCCTATTTATAGGCGAATAGGGATGAACAATAGGAAGATACAATAGAATAAAATCAAATCAGAATAAAATCAATTTAATCAATCTAATATTCTAATCAATCTAAATCTAATATTCCAACATTCTCCCTCAAACGCGAGATGACGAAGTCCGCTGAAGTTTGGAAATCAGATCACGAAGGCGACCAGGAGGATGAGATTTTGTGAAAAGGTCGGCAAGTTGATCTTCA
>JAOTRH010130013.1:0-14323 GCA_034768845.1 Heliamphora exappendiculata | reverse complement strand
TAGATTGATTTTATTCTGATTTGATTTTATTCTATTATATCTTCTTATTATTTATCCATATTCGCCTATAAATAGGCCATATATTGTACAGTTTCAATAAACAGAATACATAGAGTTATTTTTCTCTTCTCAATTTCTTCAAAAACGATAAAATGGAATACATAACTATTAAATTATATATAATTCAAACACTAAATTTAACTCGTTAGGATAGTCCAGCGATTTAAGGTTATCACCGGGATCAGTCGTAAACTTGAATGTCTTGTGTTCGACTCCCGCTAAAAATATTATAACTTAACCGATATTTGTGGTTTGCAGGTGCGTGCAGGTATCTAGAGGTTTATATTTTAGGAGTAGGTCCAAAGAGCCTTGCCTTGAGCCGATTCCTCTTTTAAAAAAATAATAAATTTAAACAAATATAAAATTGATGTTATATTAGCTTACACCACATGTAATTTAAACATTAACTCGTTTATTTTATCAAATATGTATGATCATTTTTTTGAATTCTTTTGTGTAAGTTCCAATCATCATCAATCCAATGGTCAGTAAGACATATAGTTAATGTTTGGAATTGATGTCCAAGTATCGGTTGGTAGACAAATTCTTTGCTTCCTAATAACCTTATTCAATTTTACTTTTTCTTCCTGAACTATTCTCATGCAATCACGACCCACAGTTGTGCGTGACGGTTAGTGAACTTAGGTTGCATAGCTTAACAAATTTTTTTAAAACCTTCTTTCTCCAATGTCTAAAATATAATTCATCAATAGTAAGCATCTTTGCTAGTACATCTCTACAAATTTTCTGAGTATAACTCCTTACTTTTAAAGCAACACCATCTTTCTCTTTCTCTTTCCCCTCTCTTTTAATAAAACATAGGATTTTTTTTCTTTTTGTCCACAACTTTAAATGGGTATTTTGTGCATTGATTATTAAAATGACTCCATAAATTACTAGTACCATCTTGTTTTCCACGGGCCTCTTAAGTTTTACCACAAATGAGTATTTTGTGCATTGATTATCTAGATGACTCCACAAATTACTAGTACCATCTTGTTTTTTACGAGCCCCATAAGTTTTACGACAATAATTACAAGATGCTTTTGGATAGTTAGGATTACCGCCGTCAATCAAAGTGTAGTGATTCCAAATTTTAGATTTTTTCTTCATATTTTTTACTTTGGTGGTTGTTTGAGAGGAAAGATTTGCACTCACTTCCTTAACTTCCTCCATAATTAATCACAATTTGTTTCAAGCCTTCTACTACTATTTTGCCTTAATGCTTGTAAACAAAGATATTATAAATACTTCTATCACTGTAAAGTGCAAACATTTAACAATTTAGATCTAATATATTAACTACTAAAAACACAATGCAACAATGACCTCAATCCATTAAGATGCAAAACAAGAATATGCTGCATTTTCGAATGAACTCAATCTATCAGTGTTTTTAAAGTGAATTCATCAATCCATCCTACATTTTTGAATGAACTCAATCCATCCAGATGCAAAACAGTAAACTCAATCTATCAACACGGTGAACTATCAACATCACAAGTATTGTAAGAATCTATCAACACAGTGTACAACTTGTAAATGAGGTTTTAAAAAAGTATTGAGAAGTCAAGAATATCCTACATTTTCGTTGAAAAAATAATATAAATTAAAAAGATGATAAAAAAATATTGAGAAGTCCAAAACATCCTACATTTTCGTTGAAACAAGAATATAAATTACAAAGATGATAAAAAAAAATTTGAAAAGTTCATAACATCCTGCATTGTTAGGACAAACGTTTTAGCCTACATTTTCGTTGAAACAAGAATATAAATTATGAACCGTTAAAAAAAGAATATAAATTAAGAAGATGATAAAATTGTATAAAAACTTAAAAAGTCAAGTCACTGTAATTACTGATTGCACAAGAAGTCTAGAACATCCTGAGAGAGAGAGAAAGACCTGTTGCTTGACCATAGATCGAAGTGTGGCTGGGGAGGGTAACCTTGATCACCGACAATCGTGGTTTACAGTGGCTCACGGTGGAGGGCCTACACAGTCAGAGTCGGAGGAGTTCAAGAGAAGAGCTAAAGAACCATAATTGTAATTTATTGATTTGTGTTTTTAAGGAGGCGCAAAGAATTAAAACTAAAAAAAATGTATTAATCATATATGCGGTGTGGGGTCTTAATTTGCATGGCCACGTCACATATATTTGCGGGCTAAACAGGTTGTTGAACAATTCTCTACACACAACAGTAAACTCTCGAATGGGGGTCTTAATTTGCATGGCCACATCACAGAGACATTCCAAAATCAGTTATAGGATTTGTATACTCATTTTAAGAACACGTACATTTTTTCAAAAATTATAACTTATTTTTTACAATTAAGGGATAAATTTATATATATATATATATATATGCTTTTTCTTTTGCTTTTATATTTTGGTCCAAATGATCATTGCGAGTAAACTTATAAGAATGGTTTTATTTCGATGAACCCACCAACCAGTTACAAAAAAAAAATTTAATTATATAATTATCATTTTACATTTTTTATTTTTATTTTATTTTATTTTACAGGTCTATATGAAATCGAACCGTAGATCTTCTCGATAATACATATCAAAACTAATTATTATCACAATGATTTAAGCTGTTTCAAAGACTCAGCATGCATTTTTTTGCATTGTGCACTTTCATTTACTGATGTAAATATCATCTCACCCGCCATCTTTTCTTGACAGAAAAATAAGCAGATGGCTCCCTATGCTTTGACTCATATTTTTGTTCATATTCAATGTGGACGTTAAAACATTGAGAAGACATTTTTCTTATATGAAAGGACCGGAAAGGATGCATATTTAGGCCCCGTTTGGGCAAATTGCTTATTTGACTTATTTAGCTTCAAATCAGAGCCGGCCTTAAGGGGAAGCCGGCAATGCCATCGCCTTGGGCATCCGATTTTTTGTTAAAATTTAGGGCCCCATTTGAATTTAAATTCAATATAAATATTTTAAAAAAAATCATGTTTAAGTTGCAATAATTTTATTATTATTCTAAGTCATCGAAAATTTTAATTATTTAAAATGCTAAATAATACCGGTAGAATATAAAAAATTAAAAATTATGGTCAATATTTACTTAAGTCATAACTTTCTAATATTCTTAAAATCTTAATTCTTATTTTACCTATTGTAGTCAAACACAAAATATTAGATAAAAAAAATATTCTATTATTAAAAAGTTTATAATAGATAAGTTAAAAGCTTGATATATAAGTGATACTATGTTGTTTTTTTTTTTTTTTTTTATAAATTTAATTTTGTTGAAATACGACTACAAACATATTTAGTTTACTTAAACTTTTATAATTAATTTTTAAATTTATCTTAAAATTTATCGGGTCCCATATCTCAAACTCGTTTTGGTCCCTAAAATTCTTAGGACCGGCCCTGCCTCAAATAAGCAATTTTGTTTGGACAGCCAAATAAGCAAGATTTAAGTCAATAAGCAAATAAGCGAATAAGTCAAATAAATAAAATTTAAGCTAAAATTATTCCAAACGTACTTGTTTATTTCATAATAAGCAAATAAGCAAATAAGTTATTTAAGCCACTTAAAAGTCAAGTATTTCAAACTAATTTGCTTATTTATATTTTTACTTATTTCACAATAAATAAATAAATTATTTATCCAAACAAGGCCTTAATGTACCAATTATCGTGTCCACGATAAATAGTGAGTAGCTAAGTGTGAAGCGGATAACTAATTAAAGCTTACCGAAAAATGAGTGCTCTCGTGCACCCTTTCGGAAATTGCCTCGAGGACCTAGAAGTCACCCAACAAAGTTGAACCACTGCTCACAAGAAATGTTTATTGGAAAATTCATTTTAAGAATCATACTTCATACAAAACACAATACTAGAGATTTGGATATTTATCCAAATGGTTAGCTCCCTCCATAAATGTTTTACATTCAGATTTGAAAAATTCTTGGATTGGTATGAACTTGAAAAAGATGTAATTTTTTCGGTCAATACAGTCTATTTTAGAACATTTATAACATTATTTATACATAATTAATACTGTTATCTAACTAATCGTGATTATAGACTCGTAAAAGAGCATACCATTTAATGAATTGAAATAACGAATATTAAATATACATGTTTAATAATTATTTGCAAAATTTAGAATTAATTAATCTATTTATTAAAATAGGATCTAATTAAGAGGGAATTCTTCGGGATGAAATAATAAATATCATATATGATTGGTCATATAATCATGGATACATTGATGCTTTATGCAACATCTTTAATTGGAGGGAAGGGATAAGAGGATTGGTTGAATTAACTAATTTTCTTGATAGACATGTAATTGAGGGAATTATAAATAGAGTTGGTCTTATACACACTTTAAATATTTAAATATTTTTTAAATTAATTGACTATAATATCCAGAGTTAAAAAAGTTAAGTTTACTCTCAAAACTAAAAAGAATTATGTCATTATCTCAAACACTATAATTTAAAAAATAAAAATTACATGCATATTAAATATTTTTAGAAAAGCAAAGAAGAAAAAAAATATTTTAATAAGTTATTCCAAGCAATCTAATTTTTTTTCTAAAAAACATGAACTTTTTAAAAATTAAGCTTTTTATTAGACATCGCAAACCCACAATAAGCCCTTGTTTGTGGTATTAAAAAGTTGACTTTTATTAAAAGAATCTAAAGTTGGCTTTTATTAGTAAAATCTAACTTTAAGTTATACTATTTGACATTTCTAATTAAAAAGCTAGCTCACTAACCTTTTCTACCTTTTTAAGAAAAAAAATCCTATACAATTATGTTAGAATTTGCACACAAATTCCCGAACACAAATGGAAGAAAAACCATACAAAAAAAATAGATAATAAATAACTCAGAGAATTTACGTGATTGCTGTCACACCGGCCTATGTCCACGAGCGAAAGAGAAAATATTTTACTATGTCGTATGTGAAAGAGTACAAAATCTGTCTTCCTTATCTCTACCAGCTAATTTCTCAATTTTCTAACTCACGACCTTTTTTTATGGCTCCACTAGTGGCCTATTTATAGGTACATACATGGAAGCCCTATACATAAAGAATTTTAGTGAACCTCTAATTCCATCCAAACTCAATTACATATAGACCAAAAAATAAAATAATAAAATATGGGTCTTGTAGAATACAAGACATAGCCCAACAATCTCCACTTTAACTTGAATTCTGCAAACCACCTTGAAGAGAACCAACGTTAATGTCGATTCTACCGTCGTCGTCATCGATTTTCCACACCCAAACAGCATGGCTCACACCTCTATACCGAGGTGCCTGCACCTCAACCCGAGTGCCCTACAAAGCTCACTACTTTGTAGAAGAATATGACCCTATCTCTCCCCCTTTGTGCACACAATCGGAGAAATCATCGCCACTAACCAAATCAAGAGCAAATGAGACTCGCTTCTGTCGAGGTGTACACCTGTCCGTTACGTCTGTTGTACTAGTCCCGTTGCTCGGAGCTTCCCTATGAATATCCAACAACTGTTGTTCTTGCATCTTGCCGGCATCCTGCACACCATCTAATTTGCTCACCTGCGCACTTGTACTACTTCGTCGCTTCCGTGTACCCTTGGGCCTATTATGTGTGCTTTTTCACAACAATTGTTTACCCTGATCACCCTTATACATTTTTCGTGTATGGCATCTACCTATACTACTCATCTGATATCTGGCAGTAGTTTCACCTGTCACAACATTCCCTACGAGACTGTATAGGTTGTTAATCATCTATCCCCATAGGACATCCCTATTTTCCTTTGAAACCCAAAGAACTCTACCTCTAGATGAGAACCCGCAACCTCTCGAATCTAGCATCCCCAGAGAAATCAAGTTCTTCCTTAGATTCGAAACATGTCTAATCCCAATCAAGATCAAAATGGTCCCATCAAGCCTGCAAAATCGCACTGTCCCTATACCGACAGCTCTGCTCACTGTATTGTTAGCCATCCTAACAGTACTCCCATCGTATGCCTGGTACGCATCAAAGTACTCTCCGACTGCACACATGTGGAACAAACATCCAGAATCTAATATCCAATCTCCTTTGCTCGATCATACCTGAAGTAACTGTGAACACCTCTGATTTTTCATAATCAGAGCCCTCGTAACTGTTGTCTCTGATGATTGGTCTTTTCCTTTGTCTGCCGGGTACATCAGACAATTCATCTTCAGATGACCTTCCTTGTCACAATAGTAGCACTTTTCTTTGTAACCTCTCGACTTGGAACGACCTTTCTTCTTAGACCCATCTTGCTTCACTGTCGCCTTGCCTCTAACTTTCCCACTGCCTGATGCAACTATGATGCCCTCTCCTTGTGATCTGTCACTCTCCCTCTTCTTCAACATCTCATGAGATATGAGAGCAGCAACAACCTCATCTAATCCAAGGGTATCTTTTCGAAACATCAATGTAGTCCTCAGAAGCTCATATGATGAAGGCAATAAAACCAACAGGAGAATTGCTTTATCCTCATCTTCGATCTTCGCACCGATAGAATTTAATTCCGTTAGTATCTTGTTGAATTCATCCAAGTGCTCCATAAAGTTTGCTTCCTCTATTATCTGAAGTGCATATAGCTGTTTCTTTAAAAATAATTGATTCGTCAGTATCTTAGACTTGTACTTGCTCTCCAATTTAACCCAGAGTTTTATCAGATCGCTTTCGTTGATGACTTCTCAAAGAGTGCTATTACCGAGATACAACTAAATCGTACTATTCGCTAAGTCCCGCATCTCATCCCACTCTACATCCTTCATCGTTTTTAGTTTTTCTGACTTCTTCTTGAGAGCTTTGATAAGTCCTTCATGCGTCAAAATATTTTTCACCCTTTACTGCCATAAGGTGAAGTCGTTGTGGCCGTTGAAAGGTTTAATTACGAAATTTGAACTTTTTAACGCTATTAGATTTGTTTGACAATCTCCATAATCTAAATTCGTCGCAATAACAGATATGTGTAATCCTTGTCCCACGTAGCCAAAATCAATTCTGATTGTATCCGATCGCTCCGATTGTATCCGATCACACCCGATCAATCTCAATCTATGCCGATCTGTCCAATCCAAATAAACGGTGCAGAAATAAAAAAATCTGACCGTACCGATAAATTCATTGCGCCAAAAAAGCTTAGGTGACAATTTTTTTTAAAATTATTTTATTATATATACGAGCCAATATAATAAAATAATTCAAATAATTAATTTCGTGCTCTTACTACACTGAATAATAACTCATCAATATCATTTGTCCCCAGCCAATCTTCAGGAACCATAAAATCAAAAAAAGAAAACAAATCTTGATGAAAATAGTGCCGTGATTTGGTTGATTGAGAATCCAAGCAAACCCACTCACACCGGATGAAAACTCCAAAGTATCAATTGCCGTGATTTGCCCACATCGGATCAAAACTCAAAAAATCTCAAGAATAAATCCCAATCAAGGAGCGGACCGCATCAGTAGAACTGTTTCTACCTTGTTGCCGCCGATTGGAAATCTATTTTTTTAGCAACCCATTTCCAACGCCGCCGTATTCAATTTTTTTATGCTAATTAAATAATTTTTTCATATATTCAAACCAAAATAAAAAAAATCATACATTGCTCCAATCTACCACCACGACTTCGAATCTTGCACTGTCGACTTTGATACCACTTGTTGGGATTTGCACATTAATCTCCGGACGCGAACTGAAGAAAAATCACGCATAAAAAAGTAAAAAATAAATAATTTCGCAGATTTACGTGGTTCGACCTATACCGGCCTACGTCTACGAGTAAGAGAAAATATTTCACTATATCGTATATGAAAAGAGTACAAAATCTTTCTCCTTTCTCTCTACCAGCCAATTTCTTAATTTTTTGACTCACGACCTTTTTTTATGACTCCACTAGTGTCTTATTTATAGGTATTAATTTTTTTATGACTCCACAAGTGTCTTATTTATAGGTATTATTTATAGGTATCTTAAAAGCAAAAGTATTAACATACTTGACATTTTAATAAGATGGCGGCTAGCCTTACCGAAAAGTTGTTCCGAAAAGTTTGACCGAAATTAGTTGAAATGCGTGTTCACATCACGGCAACTCCTGATACATGATCCACTGCACCCGAATCACTTGATAACTGCTTAAAGCCTTCGCGCACAACCACGCACAACTGCAACGAGTAAATATTCATTTCAAATTCTCTGCAGTTTCTGTTGCGCACAATGCCGATATAGTTTCTCAATCGCCGAATAGAAATCGAAGCAAATCAAAGCCAATCGAGAAATCATGGCAATAAAATGTAAGATCAGAACTTTGTTTTACTTTAAATACTGTAAATCTAAGTGCAATACTACTTATTTTTCTGTAAAGTTAAGTAAGATACTCTCATTTTGATCTCAAAACCCTATTTCTGTAAAATGCTATGATTAGGTTTACTTGTAACTTTATATATTGTATCAAGTTATCCAATGTATCATAAAAATCATGAACTCAAGAAATACATGATAAGTTTTTCCTATGTAGAACATTCACACACATACAGTCGCTATTAGAAGTTTCTCACCGACACAGTGTTATAAAAAACTTTTTATACTCATATCTTAAAATGTATGAGAAGTTTCTCATATATTTTTTAGTAGAATTATGAGAACATTCTCACAGTGCTATGAGAACATTCTCACAGTGCTATAAAAATATTCTACAGCAAGATTCTTTGCCAAGTCCTCATATTATTGTCATTTTGATTTTTTTTTTAAATGGTACTGGCTTAGGAATCAAGTACCTTACAATGTACCTTAGATACTTTGCTAATGATTCATCTTTAGGGAACTTTCACTTTTCCACATACATGTTATTTGGAGAATGCCAACCACATGTATTGAATTAAAAATAAAAGATGGCAATATTGAATTCCACATACTTTAGTATTGGACAGTATTTTTAGATAGTTTTAATTATAAAAATATATAAAAAAAAGATCACAATAATAAATTAATTGTATCTAAACTAAAAGATACTGAGAACATTCTCAGCGTCAACAACTGTGAGAACATTCTCACTGGTGTGTGTGTGAGAACATTCTCACTGGTTGAGTTTTTGACAGTTCGTCGTTTGTTTGCAAGGATTTGAACTCCCACATCTCGGATGGAAATGTCATATGAACTATAAGAATGTATGAAATTTGATGTTTGTGAAATCTTTGTTGTTATAAATATTGGGGGATATGAGAACATTCTCAGTGTTATAAGAACATGAATTATTTTTTTTAAAGTATTATTGTGATCCAGTTATGAGACTATCGATCATCAATCAATTTAACTTTCTGTATAAATAATTTTTTGAATGTGTTTTATAGCATGAACTATTCATATTATTATCAAAGTGAACTCAACTTGAATGCTATAAAAAAGTGATGGAGGTCTCTCCAATTCTCGAAGAATTAAAGAGGAGAGAGCCATTCTTTTATGATTGGATTGGATGTCCATGTTCTGTTTTGGCTGCATATTATTTTGTTCAGCCACTTAACAAAGTGGGTGAATAATACTTACTTTTTTGTTAGTCTAAATTGTAAAACTCACTCTATATTTGGTATTGGATCTCATAATCTAAACCAATAGAGAAATAAATATTGTTCATCCACCTATGTAAAGAAATTTATTTTCGTTTTGGCTCCATTGATGTTTGCTATATTGAAAGAGGTTCTTCTCTTGATTTCGTGTTAGGTTAGTTTTGAATTTGTTAAAAGAGTTATTGAAATGGATTTGTTCCCCCCTCTAAATGTATACTGCCACTTTATTGAATTTCACATACTTTGGTATTTGACAGTACTTTTAGATAGTTTAAATCATAAAAATATATAAAAAAAGACCAAAATAGTAAATTAATTGCATCCAAACTGAAAGATACTGAGAACATTCTCAATGTTAAAAACAGTGAAAACATTCTCAGTGTCAACAACTGTGAGAACATTCTCACTAGTGTGTCTGTGAGAACATTCTCACTGATTGAGTTTTTTAGAGTTCGTCGTTTGTTTGCAAGAATTTAAACTCCCACATCTCGGATGGAAGTGTCATATGAACTATAAGAATGTATAGAATTTTCTGTTTGTAAAATCTTTGTTGTTATAAATGTTAGGGGATATGAGAACAATTTTAGTGTTTTAAGAACATTCTCACATACAGTACTATAAGTTTCAATGCATATATGAGAACATTCTCACACTGCAGACATGGTGAGGTTAAAACATGGTGTAATGCTGTCTTCTGCTATTCAATTACTTGACATTGGCGTGGTTGAAACATGCAGTAGCAATCTTGAGTTTATTGCATATTGTTCCACAATGATTCACAGCTGCATAAAATGATTCACACACATTGATAAGCATGACATTATTGGTATATAACTCTTCATCCATGTTTGTTTATTTACATGCAGTTGTTCAACAAAAATAGAGGAAAAAAAAGGTTTATGAAGTGCGATCAATAGACAAACAGTATGAAGATAAGAAATTGGAAGAAGTTGGCAGTATTGGTCGATCAACATCTTAACAACTTGAAAAAAAAAGAAAGACTACAGTGAAGACTACAGGAATAACTGTCCCAAAATATAAGATTACTTATAGATCAAACCTCCAAGCCATAATGAAATTGATGGAGGACATAAAGTTCAGGGATGAACACATACCGAGGTTAAAAAAACGCCATTCTGGTTTTTATTTGATACATTGATTAAGAAGAAGTTGTAGTTTTCCCACTGTCAAAAATTTGATGATAATGTTGCAAGTATAATCAAGACATACCGATCAAGCTTTAGTGGAAATCATTTCAAAATAGGTGGCAAATCTGTCAACCTGACAAAGAATGGTGTGAAGTTAATATTTGGGATTTCATGTGGCAAGGAGGAAATGAAGCTTTCTTATGGGAACAAGCATGGAGTTGGCTTTGCAAAACGAAGAAACATCAATGAGGAGAGATTGAGTGCTCCAAAAATGAAGCAAACATTGCGCAGATTATTGAATACAAGAAGTTCGAAGGATATTGATGTTGTTGTAAGAATTCTGTGCTTGTTTTTTTGTCAATCGTTGTTTTTTGCAACTTCTGGAAATACAGTAAGTTGGGTTTTTGTACAGTATATGAAAGACTTAGACAAGATGAAGAGTTTTGATTGGGCTGAGTATATCAAGATGACGTTGCTGACATCAATTGATAAATACCATCATCAGCCTGAGAAAGTAACTGGTTGTGTAATATTGTTATTAGTAAGTGCAAAACACTAACTTTTTTTATTTTTCATATTACAATATTGATATATATATATATAAATTGATTTTATTTTCTATTTTGTAGTATTGGCTTTGTGGGCGAACCAGTATCATACCATTGGAACAAGGACAATCATTTCCCAGACTGTTGAAATGGAATCTGTCAAAACTAAATTCACCATTGAAAAAGACACCACTTGCATTAATAGATGCTGATGATGTAAGTAAACATTTCAACAACATTAATTTTGTGAAGTGAAGATGTTATTACTCTTATACAGTGCAAATTGTTTTTGTTTCACACTTGCACCACGAACTTAAAAGAGATAGCAATGATGTTACCTCTTTCAATATGAGAAGATTCTCATAGGTTGGAATTTTAAATAAAATCACACTAAATAGAAGTTTCTCATGCATTAAAATACTCATAAGTTTTTATGAGAAGTTTCTCATAAGTTTAGGGCCAACCTTAACTGTTTATATATAAATTTCATTTGAACATGAGAAGTTTTTCATGCAAAATAAAAAATTATTTTAGGTACGATGAGGTGTGCTCACCCAAACAATCAACGAGATGGCAATTTTTTCAAGTAGAGGGGATCCCACAGGGATTGAAGAATTTGAAGAGAAAAGTGAAGAAATTAATGAACGGACTCAAAAAGTTGAAGAAGGGACTGAAGAGGTTCAAGAAGCCACTGAAGAAATAGAATAAGGAACAGAAGAAGAAACTGAATAAGAAGATGAAACCAAAGAACAAGAAGTTGAAAAAGAAACAGAAGAAGAAACTGAAAAAGAAGATGAAACTGAACAAGAAGAATTTGAAGAAGAAACTGAAGAAAAAAATCAAACTGAAGAAGAAGAAGTTGTTCAAGATACAGAAGAAGATGTTGAAGAGTACGAAAAAGAGAAAAAAGAAAATGAGACTGAGGCTTCAAAATCAAAAACTGGGACTGACAGCAGTGAAATGTTCAAGACACCATTTCTGGGCAAGTCACTTGAACATACAGATTCTGGTACTGCACAATTAAACATCCATATTGGCAGCACTCTCTTATTGGAAATTACAGACATCTAAGACCGATACATTGATACTGGCAGCACTATAGTACTAGAATCTGAACGACAGAAAAATAATTTCAACAAAGAAGGGCTCAATGACAACACCTCAAGTCCACATGACCATGATCATCCCGTCCTGTCCGATGAACATGAAGGCCTCGATTTAACTGAACAATCATACATGGGCAGTCTATGTGGCATTATGCTTGAAGAAGCAATAAACTTGGAGAGAATTGATGAATAGAAGACACATAATGATTTTGAGAAAAAAAAATAAAATCGCTTCAAAAGAATGTGCAAGAACTACTGACAGAGAACAAGAAGTAGTTTGTGCACATTTAAACACTTCAGAAAGAGAAGGAAGAACTTGAAATTGAGAATTAGAAGAAAAGTCATAGCATTGTTGAGCTTACAGAGAAAGTGGAGAAAATGGAAGAAGAACTGACAAGCAAGGAGCAGCAACTGCAGCACATGAAAGGCCAGCTCAATAACACAGGAACCATGAAAGACAAAATGACTCCAGATGAAGATGCAAGTAAGGATATGCACATAGAAAAACTCAAAGAAACTATTGATCTCTTAAAAGTAAAAAATTCTGAAATGGAGTCATTGTTAATAGAGATATAGGTACATAAGATCACACAGGGGGACAAAGATAAGAAGGAGAAAGAGGAAGCAAAGAAACAAAACTTAATGATCAGAAAAATCAAGACTAAGAACAGAAAATCCAAAAGGAATCCAAAGTTCTAATATGACTTGAGACAAACAACAAAGAGAAAGGCCACATAAACAATTTAAGTTAAAAAGAAACCCCAACCACAAGAAGTGCAGCATTACACTTGGCCGAAGGTTAATCAGTATTTGCCCACAACCAACCTATTTGAACTACCGTACCTAGAACAAATGCCATTGTTCATTGCTATACTGAGAACAACAAAAAAAGGGTAACATCTCAAATATAATTAAATAAATATGTGTGTGTGTGTGTGTTTGTACCACTAATTTTGGAACAAATATTTTGTTCTATGTAGTGGCTGTATGGATTGGAAATGTCAAACAAACATGCGTATATGTCACGAACATTTGGAATCTTCTCGATGACAAAGACGTATCGAGCAATGCATGTATTTCCAATAATGAGAAGTTTCTCATACTACAATGTTAACAGCAATCTCAACTAACTTTGTCCTTGTTATTACAGGCAATTGATGATTATACTGAGATGTTGCAAATACAACAAGAAAAGAAGCAAGCATCAACAAGCCACCCAACATTTGATCTTGTACCAACTCAAAAGTCAACATCATTTGCATGGACAAGCTTGTGCATGGTAAGAAATCACCATACATTGTACATTTTAATCTTTCTACACTTAGTTATTTCGAAATATATAAAATTCATGGTATATCACACAAACAGGAATTCATAAGATCCAAATATGAGCAGTCCAAACAATATTTGATAAACAATTTCTTGAAACAATCGGTCACAGCAAGATATATTCATTTTCCAATTCACAATGAATTCCACTGGATTTCACTGATCCTTGACAAAGAAAAACATTCGTGAAAATTTTACAACTCAATGAAGCCAAGAAAACGATAAAAAGACAAACACTGTGAGCCTGCCAACACATTGGTAAGAAATATATATCTATTCACATATTTTTTAAGGAACAAATGGCTTCCCATTGCGTACTTGACATATCAATTTATAACTAAAAAAAAAATTGTGTATTTCTCAACAGAAAAGTTTCGTTGACAACTACTTCAGCAGTAAGGGCTCCTCATATGCAGACCAAACGACTCAAGAAATTAAAAAAGTACAAGACTCTCCACAACAAAAGGCTGGATCGTAAGTAGTTCAGAAAATATAATTTATACACTATAAAAAATACAAAAACTAACAATATAAACTAATGTGAA
>JAOTRH010130002.1:0-14323 GCA_034768845.1 Heliamphora exappendiculata | reverse complement strand
CTTTTTAGCTCACATTGTTTTATTTATTCAACTAAATTTTGTCCCTATTAGCAATTTCTACAGGTGTAGCTTTGATCATGTGAATGAAGGGGAAATGTTGCAGCAGGAATATGTCCGCTTTCTCAAGACTGATGGTAGGCCAAAATAGGGCTATCCCTGAGAATTTTGTGGGTACTGTACAATTTTTGTCCTTTACATACAAGTATAAATGTCTTGAATTGATTAGTTAATAGGAAATATTAACTGTATATAATGTAAGAAACATGCGCCTAATTAGTGGTAAAACGGACACAAATCGTAACGGCAACTACAAAATCGTGACGCTGACTTATACGAAGAATTAGATCGTATGAAAATGTTTAGTCCCACAAATGCTTATATGTCACCCTTCAGTTGTGGCTGATTAGCTCTGTTTGTGTCTGATCTTAGAAGAGTTTATTCAGTTCCAAGTATATTGGGTGGAATGCTTCTTCGGATGTGAATTGAAAACAAAATTAGTCTTGCCACTATTTTTTAAAAGTTATGCATCTCAAGCTATCTTACTTGAACTCGGGGTAGCTGCGGTATCTGATACGAGTATGTGTTCGAGTGCCTAGTTTATCTAATTTTCATATCAAGGTGAAGAGCATTTTGGGGTACGTTAAAATATTCATATTTTTAGTATGTTTTTTTAGGATGAATGATGTTTTACAAGATTTCAGAGAGCATTTCGTGCATAATTTATATTACATGGACTCATGTATGGATGCCAGGGTGCTGGTATGTATTTAAGCCTCAGATTAATCTAATTGTCATGTTAAGAATAGTGGGATATGACAAAATGTTTATATTTTTTGAACTATGTATTTTTTATTTTCTAAGATAAATGGTGTTGAGAAGATATTATAGAGCATTTCATGTATAGTACGAATAATTTATATATACTTTTATGGTTAATTTAAATTATTAAATATGTTTTTTTAGGTGAGTGTTCAATTAAAAATGTCGAATACATGTTACGTATTTTTATTCAAGCATCAAATGGCTGAATCCCCATAGGAGAAAGGGAGAGACTGTTCAACCTTCTTGCCTGAATGAGAAAAGCTTGAGCAGCATAGTCTTGGGGGGCATGGTTTTGCATTGGCTGGGTAACAAGTATGGAGTTTTGGAAAGAAGTATGGATCTACTGTTTAGGTTAACAAGCAAGCTTCATTTTAGTTATAAACATAAAAACTCAGTTATGAAAATTAAAGAGGGAATCCACTTAATATGACATTTAATTAAAGAGGGAATCCACTTATTTTTTTTTTTTTTGGAAAGAAGTATGGGTGTTAGTTACTGTTAAATTATAGGCCAATTTGTGATAATTGTTTATTTATTTATATTATTTTATTCTTAATAAATTCTTTATTATTTAATTAAATTGTTATACCTCTTTATGAATAAGAATTTTTTTATCAATATATAAAAAATTTTAAAAAGATAAGACAAAATAAATTAATAAATCAAAATTTTTTGGGAAGCGGGGGAGAAGGTGGGGTCAACCAGTGGTGGCCCAAGATTTGTTTCCACATCGACAGTGGAGTGTGGTTTAGCGTTCAATAAATACGAATGCTCAGACCATTTCTCTGGACGGCTCATCACAACAATTGTGCTTGGACGGTGACTCCAAAAAATGATAATTTTGCATCGTTTGAAATGTTTAAGAAGTGGGCTTAGTCTATCCTTTGGAGCCTGTGGATTGGTCCAAGACCAAGGCCTGAATAATTTATAAAATATAATTTATAGATTTAAATAGTAACTTATAAATAGGTTATAATTTGTAAATAAATTATAAGTTATAATAAGTTATAAATTATGATAACTTATAAATTATAATAATTTATAACTTATTATAACTTGTAATAAATTTATAATAATAATTTATAACTTTTAACTAAAGTAATAAACTGATTAATAATTTATAATTAAAATAATAAACAACCAAATAATTTTTATGCAAAATTTAATTCAAAAAATAATAAAAACAAAAAAATTGATAAGCCCGTTTATGGTCCCAGCCCGAGCCCCATATACCCTAGGAGTGGGTTTAGGCCTACTCTTCCAAAAAAAAAAAAAAAAAAAAGCCTAGCCCTACCTAATTTGGCTCAAATTTTAGCAAAAATCTACCGGACTTAAACCGAGATATTTTTACACCCCTACTTCAAGCATATTGAAAAAAGAGGCAACAATGACAAACATAAAAATAAAAAACCATTCTTATTTGATGTAGCACATTCAGTTGCCAATTTTTGTAATACCACTGATGAATCATATAATCACTTAAACAATAAACGGCAAAATGAAGAACAAAATCTTCTCAAAAGCTTTTTGAAAAGTAGCTGCTAACCCTTTCTTTCCCTATTTAAAATTTGATAATATTAATAGTGGCAAACAAACTATTCCAAATTTTAATAAGTAATTTTTACCAGAGCTGCAACAAACACACACAATGTTTGCAAGCAATCAAGAAGAGATAAAAACCAATTCCCAGTCAAATCCTAGAGCAGCTTTGTTCTTACTGAGAATTGAGAAGAATGAACAAACTCATTTACCATGGGACTTCCATGTGAAAACCAACTATATGAGCCAATGACCTATGTTCTTTTCTTTTCTAAAGAAGGTATGCTATAAAATTTTGAGTATGAAATTTGTTTTAAAGGAGGTAAAAATGTAACAACTTGATAATTTAGAATAAAATAAATAAGGTCAACTTTTTTATGGACCTTTGTGAAATTCAAACTAGCCCAAAACTCTATAAGGTCAGCCCATCAATATTTATAACCTAAACTTTTGGCGGTGATAAGTTTAATAATTATGGTTCCTC
Source organism: Heliamphora exappendiculata (assembly GCA_034768845.1). Taxonomy (NCBI): domain Eukaryota; kingdom Viridiplantae; phylum Streptophyta; class Magnoliopsida; order Ericales; family Sarraceniaceae; genus Heliamphora; species Heliamphora exappendiculata. The sequence goes on along the minus strand of JAOTRH010130002.1, from coordinate 11,478 downwards.
TGATTTACTAAGGTTTATTATACTTACATTTTTGTGGCCGTAAGACCTATCCCAACGACGATCACCAAATATGAACCAAATCTGTGGATCGAAAAAAATGCTCATTCAGCTACAATGATGCCTTTATTATTGAATTAAGTATCCAATAAGAGCATCTGAGGGGCAAGAGCTTGAATTTTACGATTTCAAGCTTTCAAATCTCGGGTCAAGGTACAATGGGTAATTTATGCGATCTACGCTATTATATCAACGTACTCACATGTTACCATCACTGTAAGAAAAAAGTTTCCTTAACAATATTTAATAATAAAAATTAATTTTATCTCTAAAAATGACCTTTTAGCTAGAAAATTTTAATTTTGTCATTAATACATATCTTTCTTTGACAAATTTTGTTTTTGCTCGCAAAAAGTTATTAACATATTGGTGATAAAAATATTTTACGCAATATGTATCTATTTTGCAATGAATTCTATTTTTTCTCGTAAAAATTCATCGCAAAATGGCCTTTAATCTTTAGTGAATATAATATTTCATCCCAATATATTTTTATTTGCTACAAATTTTATCCTTTGTCATGAAATAGTCCTTAATTACCAGGATGACAATATTTTGTCACCAATTCTTATTCTTTTGTAACATTATAAACTATTATCACCGCATTAGCAGGACCGTTTTATTACATTCAAAAGATAACATGTGAAACAATCAACCACTAATAGTCCTTAATTTTATTATAGCTATTTTGCGATGCTAGGTCATTGCCCAGAGCTTCTAAATGCACACATTTATTTGTTATGCGCCCCCATATGTACATCAAAACTTGTACACGACATACGAATTCTTGTACATTTTAAAATAACTGGTAAAATCATGTGTGCGTTTAGAAGCCCCCATTGTCATCGCTTGCTAACTCTTATTTTTTGGTTCCTGACAATTATAAATTTGCCATACAGCATTTGTTGATAGCCCGAATGGAGAATCACAACGTTCAAAAGTTTTAAGAACTTTATCCACTAGACTCCCATTTGGAATTCCAACCAAATTAAAGTTTAGATCTTGCACTCTTGGCATTATCAAAAGCAATCATCACATTTTCAATCACTTGCCTGTCTTTCATAGCAGAAAATGCAAGGTTGGCCTGTCGAGAACAAGCGGTTCCATAGATCAGACTTCAGATAATAAACAACTCAATAGAACTAAAAGCAACAATCAGGCAAAGAACACACATTTCCTCTCCACTAACATATTAAGGATGGAAAATGACTACACCTCAAAGAAGATGCATAGTCAATGTACCGAGTCCATATGATACGGGGTGTATGGCTACAAACAACCTTACTATTTGGGTTGGCCTTTAACCCAAGTAGAATGGGTGCATACACACGACATAACAAGTATACTCCAATACGTCAATTTGCAAAAAAATGCACGACGCGACACGCCTAGAACACGTTAAAAATATAAATTTATTTTTTATTATACGGCAAATATGTAAATAATTTATTTAATGATAATTGAAAACACTAGCAGCCATTTAGAGGAATTGGATAATTGATATAAGAGACAAGGTGGATAATTAAACAAGGGACAATGACATAAAAATCTTTTGCAAATGAGTTATGGAAATTGTGATTAAAAAAAATAGCAGAACTATTCAGAATTATCCATGCCAAAAGAAAAATCATGACTACATCAAGAAATACAATTTTCTCTCCTCACTGGGGAGGGTGGCACCAGAAACGTGTTGATGATTCCTTTCTGAGATTTCGTAACCCACTACGAGTTTCACATCTTGAGATAATTTTAAACACTATTCTTCTCCATCAATCATAGGCCAGAAGTTTTATGAGGTCGATAAGGTGAATCTGTTGAGCCAAATACCAACAGTTAAAAATTGTTCTACTTCTACGATGGTTTGGGACTATGGTCCATGCAACATGAACCGGGGTGTAGAAGTTTCAAGTCCAGGTAAAAGTCACACTTTGGATTTGTCTGGTCCTTGGAGATTATCCATTAGCATTATGGATTGGATATCTCAAGTCATGCCGTGTCATGTCAATATGGATAATATGGGAAATAGTAAATCGTTTTCATAATCCCATCTGATTAGGAACTTTCTTCAATTAAAGAAGGAGAAAGCAAAAGATAGAGATTCTGACCTCCGAGAGGCTGCTAGTATGAGAAACATGGACGGTAATTATGCTCCTTGCCAACCAAGATAGTAGCTCCTTCAGAGAATCTCTCAGTACGACTGGTTGATGAATTGTATAGCTTCCCCAATACAGTCAATGAATTGTCCAGTTCTGCATAAAGCAAGAATGCAAAGTAGTTAAAGTTGAGAAACATTATAATTGGACACGCAAAAGTTATCATCTGACATGGATAATATACAAATGAAAAAGACCAGGCTGGACTTGTCAATTGAATTAAAGGACGAGAACTGGTCATCTCTCACGGGTTCAACCATTGAGTTGAAAAGCGACCGTTGTACAAAGTGCTAGAATTTTCCAAATAATGCTTCATGCAATATATATGACTCAAGTTACAATGGAAACCTTCTTTGTCATTGCTTCTTTCAGACATTAAAATTAATATTTCAATTAACTTTAAAACATAATCTTTACTTTGGTTATTCTTTAATTATTCTATTCTTCATTTCAAAGCCCATGCGGTTTACTTCTTAGCAAGCCTGCAAACTTGGATTTGCATCTTCAATGGTTCGACCATTTGGCTTTGTTCTCCTAAAATACTTGAAAATAAACATGGGCGTTGCCAAACCAAAAGAAAAAGGATGACAGAGGAAACACAAGGGGCAACATCCCTAAATCTCAAACACATACAATATCATTAATCAAATACTGATGATTACTGATAACCACCTAACATAAAAAGAAATAATAAAAAATATACATATCAATTAAATAACTACTAATAAAATAAATTAACTACTACTAACAATTATTGGACCAAAAATATTTATTAACTCGCGACGAGCCCTTGGACTTAACTTGGGGCTTCCAACTTGGATAGCGGCTCTCGATCTAGTCAACGGCTACACCATAAATTCTCATTCGCTAAAAAGAACTCGACTTTAGCAAGTTAGGAACAGGACCAAGAATACCATCAGAAGTAGAAACACGACAAACCAACAAAGAAATCTTCTTCAGCTTGACGATACGTGAATTAGTGACACGGTATATTTCATCTTGCAACCAATGAAGGAATAAGTATTAGCACGACCGACATACTCGACATCACGATCTCATATCCATGATGTCCTAAGAGAATACGACAAATCTTAAAAGGCAACCGTCTCTTTGAGCTTATCGATGATGAGGGTCACAGGCACTATTTGTCAACTTTGAGCTTTGTGCTGATAATCCATGCCACATGATAAAGCTCTGGATGTACTATGTAGCGCAATCTTTAAATCCAATTTCTTCATTGCGTCTTCAGACACAACATTAGTGCAACTCCCAGTGTGAAGCACCAAAAAAATTCAGTCATTGCACTTCACCTTAATAGTAAAATTTGGCGACGTTGCAATTTTCTATTTGTTTGTTGTCTCTCTTAGTAGCAAAGAGTAAACGAATAATGCTAATAGTACCATCTTGGAATTCCTCACTAGAAGCAGAATCAACGGGATCAACAATCTAATGGTCAAGCTTCGTTTTATCAAATACTTTTTGTCTCTATAATTTTCCCGTTCTCTAGTATAGGAACATACTTGATAGATATTAATTTTCGAAAAAGGGCACTCTCTAGCATAATGTCCCAAACCTTGACAATTAAAATACCGAATCTACTAATACTTACTCATATGCTAACAGTTTGGTTGAACAAAATTGGATCAGCCACTGGTGGAACTGGATATCGATCTAGTTCCATCAGCGGCAATAGGAATAGTATGAGAAGCATGATGTGCAAGCTTTCCACAAATGGAGTTGAATCGTAAAATATAGATTTAGAGTTTGAAAGAGGAAGATGATGTGATAGGAAAGATGAAGAAAAAAGATGAAAAAAGAAAGAGTTCAGGAGTACTGATTAGCCTCCTTCACTCACACATACTTATAGCATTATTAGGTCAAAGACAAGTATAAGAATGCCCTTAAGAAAAATAAGACAAATAAAAAAAACACTTAACACTCCTCCTCAAGCTGGAGCATAAAGGTCAAGCATGCCCAAGTTAACAAACAGTCGATGAAAGATAGAACATGGTAGTGGCTTCGTAAGAATATCACGCAATTAGTCTTCTGAACGAATATAAGGGGGGTTTGTAATATGTTTATACAATAACAAATCCCGATTGAAGTGGTAATCAACTTCGATATGCTTAGTGCGCTCATGAAAGACCAGACTATCAATAATAAAAATAGCGACTTGATTGCCACAAAACATGGGCATAGGAAGTGGAGTAGAAATACCAAAATCTCAAAGAAGATAATAAACCCACAACATTCCAGAGGCAGTGTGAACCATGCCCTTTAGGTTGGTTTAAAATGAATGTTGTTGGAGTCGTCTATGGAAATGTAAAAACAACCATTTGAGGTGTAGTTCAAGATTACACATGTTGTTGGTTGACAGGTTATACTACTGATTGGTGGTTGTAGTAGTTTTTATGCAGAATTGTGGGCTATTCTAAAAAGGTTAGAAATTGTGCTTTCAAAAAATTTCACATTGCTTATTGTCGAATCAGATTCTTTGGAAGCTTTGCAAGCTATTTGGCAAGTCGAGGTCGAGCACCCTAATTTTAGACTCGTGGAGTATATTAAGAAAAGCATCCTGAAATAAAACCAAAATGCATTATGCAACATGTTTATTGAGAAGCAAATGGTGTTACTGATTTTTTAACTAAAACATGTCTTTCTTCCAATGGTGGGTTGCGACTTTGGTTCTATCCTCCAACTATGGTGATTGCTTTGCTGCATAAAGATCAGTTGGGTGCGGGTGTATCCAAGCAGGTGGCTTGATTTTCTTCTCCTTTGTTTTAGTTTATTTTTCGGTGCTGGCTTAGTGCCCTTTGTTCACCAAAAAAATTGTGAGCTATGCCCCAATACTCAGCTTCAGCACTAAAACGAGTCACTACACTTTTTTTTACTATGCCAAGTAATCAGATTACCACCAACCAAGGTACAATAGTCAGACATAAATTGCCTATAAGAGCAACTACCGGCCCAATCAACATCACTAGCCCTGTTACAGTAAAAGAATTAAAGGGTTAATATGGCAAGCCACAGCCTGGGGCACTCTTCAAATAGCGTAAAATGCGATAACATAAATAATGTCCAGGCGAGTAATAGTAAAATAAATTAACTTTTCAACAAGGCATCGATACCGGCCAGTATCAGCAAAAATATCACCCTATTTAGTATCAAGCTTATTAGCAGAGTCCATGGGAGTATCGACTGACCGAGTACTGAGAAGACCAATTTCAAAAAGAAGGTCGAGCACATATTTTTATTGAGAAAGAGAAATTCCCTTAGAACTACCTAGACTAGTAATCAACATCGTAGACCTTGAGGCGCTCAACAAACCCATCAGGAAGATATTTCACTATGTATACCTAACAACAACCATTGCTTGCATTTCAGGTGTAAGGGAAGTGAGCTCCAAAGTTTGGTTCTATGGAAGAGCTCCCCTTTTCTTATACATAACATGCTCCCATCAAGACATTGGCATAGCTTGTTTATAGGATGAAGGAACAGAAATGGACAACAAGGTAAAAGCAAAGGAATAGAGAGACAAGGGAGAAGACGATCATAGGATAAAAAATTAGCAATAAGATGTTGAGTAGAGGCACGCTTACCACAACGCAAGGCAATAGGCAAGTCAGAAGAAGCATAAGTAAGAACCGAGGATGCAGGAGCCTCAACAAAATAATATGAAAAATCCGAGCCATAAGAGAGAACCTGTATAGCATAAGATCGTTGATATACTTGCAAAAGAGAATTAGATAAAGAGGGGGGACTAGAGGAAGCAAAGAAAGGTGTTGAATCAAAGAAGGTGACATCGACACTAATAAAGAACCATCGAGGCTTGGGTGATAACAATGATATTCTTTTTTAGTACGAGAGTAGCCAAGAAAACATGCTTTCGAGCCCGCAGGGATTATTTATCATGATCACGATTAAGAACATGCACAAAGGCAGTACAACAAAAATTTTGAGTGGGGGAAAAAGACGAGCAAGTCAGATATAACAAGGAAAAAGGGACTGACCACTGAAAGCAACAAAAGACATACGATTAATAAGATAAAAAGCAGTAAGTACTGCATCACCCCAAAACTATTTTGGCACTGTGGTGTGAAACAATAAGGTACGAACAACATCTAACAAGTGATGATGCTTGCATTCTGCAACACGTTTTTGTTGAGACGTGTGAGCACAAATAGTTTGGTGGATAATACCATGATCAACAACAGAAGAAAGTAATGGTAGACTATAGATATTTAAGCGCATTATCAGACCGAATAACCTTGAAACATTTGCCAAATTGGATAAAAATCTCATTGCAAAAGTGAGAGAGAACAAAAGGTATAATGTCCTGCGTTGTTTTGACGTCCATATAATGTCCTGCCACTTGGTCCCATCTTACCTAGTAGTTCTCAACATTCTTCTTTAGCCACATCGTTTTGTGAGTACACACTATGATATGCATTCTTAGATTTATGTTCTTCTAGGCATATAATCATTTAATATTTGTTATTTATGTACTAATTCTTGACCGATGTTGGGAAATTAAAGGTTTCCTGTACCCGATGGATGTGATCTAGTTGCTGCTGGTGCACTACCTATTGCTTATGGAACATCACATGTGGCCTTGGCTCATAGAGCTCAATTGAGCTCTGGTCAGGTATCAGTCCCCTGCTCTTATTTCTTTGTTCACTGCTGTATCATATGCTGTCTACTTTGTCTTATCTATCTTTGCTAGATCACGGATGATAATTAAACTGTAGGTGTTGCTAGTTCTTGGGGCAGCTGGAGGTGTTGGGGTTTCAGCTGTCCAAACTGGAAAGGCTTTTGGTGCTGTTGTTATTGCTGTAGCCAGGTACTTCAATGACTTTTTAAAACTGTAGGTGTGCGTTTGCTCTACCTTTTTTATACATTTTTAGTATAAAAAAATTGGCATTAGTCCAAATGAGTATACTATTTAAATTCCTCTTGCTATGAGTAATCAAAAGGTTAAAAATTTTTACCAAAAATTTAAAAAGCTCATATAAGATGAGAAAAAGTTAATTAATAGGATTTTTTGTGGCTTTTCCGTGTTTTGTGAACTTTTTTCAATTTTAGTTAGCCTGTGTCTGGCCTGGCTTAAAAGCTAGGCTTTTTGGCTCTTTCTACAAAAAAAACCCACTTGGTTTGCCTTAGCATAGCTTCTTGGCTTTTTTCTCTCACAAAAAAGCCATGATTTGATATCCACCTTTTTATAAAAAAGCCAAAAAGCCTAAAAACCACTAAAACAACTAGTCCAAACACAGGAGAACGGACTTACTTTTTAGATTCCTTTCATCACAAGAAAACTGAAAAAACTGAACCAAAAAATAAAATAAGTTTAGAAAAGGACAAAAACAGGCTCTAAAAAAAGTCTTGTCTTTTTTAGACCAAACCTAGGCTGAAGCAGACATTGTAGTCCCTGCATTATGTCTTCGTGCCCTCTCTTGTGCATATATCAGTGTTATAGACCTAAGGTTTGTGGTGTATCTTAGGGCTGAGTGACGTTTTGAATTACAGGGGAGCAGAAAAGGTGCAGTTTTTGAGGTCGCTTGGTGTTGATCATGTTGTTGACTTGAGTGAAGGGAGTGTGACTGAAAGCATAAGGGGATTCCTAAAGGCAAGAAAGCTCATTGTTGACTTGGTGTTGATCATGCTTTACATATTATTGGGTGTATGTCTTGTATTTTGCGGACCTATATAATTAGCACTTTGTTTACATATATTTGGGCTGGGCTGAAATTATGAATTCTGCGGACCCAAGAAGTGATATTATAGCCGATGGTAGACGATTCGAAGCCGTGGTGGTTGATCGGAGCAAGGTATTATTTTTTGATTTCGGTTCATATAAATCAAAAATATTTTTTTTTGCACAAAAGAAAAAAAAATGAAAGGAAGATGAAGGGAGCAGGCCATAGAAGCAACCTATTAGAATGATTTGCATCAAATTAATTTTTTCGGTTTCCGTGTGAAGAATTTGAGATTGAAGATGGAATTTGTAATCACGCTCGGCGAAATGGCTTAACTAGTTGGCTTGAAACCTAATCAATTGATAATAACTAATTTTGGTTATTGGGATCAGGATTGGTCCACTTGAATCACAGTGGGATTCTTAGGAATCTAATTTATTGGGCAATAATCCTGTGTGGTTACAGTACTGAAATTGACAGTTTAAAATTATTTTGCTATATCAGCTCGTATGTATAGCAAATTAATTTAAGGAGAAGGTGTACCTTAATGTTTTTTGGCGGTGCGAATTCATTGATACGATCATAATTTTCAGATTCTGAATGAATAATTGGGATTGGATAGATCGGCTTAGAATTGGATTGATCGGGCGAGATCAAAGGAGATCAGGGGCAATCGGGTTTGATTGCAGGTGATCAGAGACAATCAGGAGCAATTTTGTTCAATCAATTATGGAAGACTAATCATTAATGGATGCAACTAGTGATTTTTGTTGCAGGTAGAATCAAGTCAAATGATAATTTTTTGATTCAAAAAATGATTAGCAATCAGGACACCTCGACAAATAGGTATCGAGCATCTCGGTGTGGAGGTGTGGGCCATGCTAGTTTGAGTGTGGTGGATTAACGACGACGGCAGAATCGACATCGACACTATTTATCTTTAGGGTGGTTTGCAGAATTCAAGCCAGGTGGAGATTGCTGGATGTATGTCTTGTATTTTGTGAACCCATATAATTAGCATTTTATTTACATGTATTTGGTTTGGACTGGAGTTATGAATCTATAAGGAGTCTAATATATGCAGAGTTTTATAATTATATTGGGACTAGAGTTTTAGAGTTAGCCTATAAATAAGACTCTATAATTCTAGTTGTCATGTGGAAAGTAAATCAATGAGGTAGAGATGTAAGGAGAGATGAAAAAATACCAAGGATACAAGAGTAACCTTTGAGCGAAAAAGCGGGATTTGTTTCACGGCTCTAATTATGGATGTCGGGTTTTGGAGTGTTTTTGATCTCGGGATTGTACATTCTATAATTATAATGGATTATCTCTCGCACTCGTCGACGTAGGCAGGTTGTGTTAAACCAAGTATATCCTCGTGTGATATTTGTTTTTTGGTGTGCGCTTGGATGTGTGCTTTGGTTCGCATTCGGGGATTGGCGTTCAAATTCCAACACATATATAGATATAAAGAAAAATTGATCAATTGCACTGGAAATGTATGCTATACATATATAGATATAGAAATATAGAAACTCACAATTGACTTTTGTCGGCGACGATGAATTGTGCGAAAGAGCCGAGGGTGGCGAAAGAGCAGACTGGATCGCCGACTTTGAACTTGGAGATGTTGGGACCGATCGAATCGACGACGCCGGAGTGATCAGAGCTGGGGATGAAGGGTAAAGGGGCCTTTTCTTGGTACTTGTCCAGAATTTGGAGGTAACTGGCGTAGTTCAAGCTCGTGGCTTTGACTCGAACTCTGACGACATTGGGGGATTTCAGTTCTGGGATCAGGTGAGACGTCAAAAGGATTAGTGGGGAGTCTTCCGATGCGTTTGGAGGTGTCCTTGGGTCGCCGAGTTTCTTGCAGAGTACGGCTTCTATCGCTGATCGAAATAGAGTGTTTCGCAAGGGAGAAAGAGTGAAGAGAGGCTCTGATATGAGTCGGTCTTAATAGAGTGTTTGGCAAAGTTATTTTTTTATAGCAGTAATGCTATGAATTCAAAAATAAAACTCAAAAAATATTTAAAAATTGATTTGAATGATTTGATGAATCTCAATCATTCAAATTACTTTCTGAATATTTTTTAAAATTTTGTTTATGAGTTCTTAGCATTACTGTTTTTATAATTTTATAATTTTTTATTATTAATTTGAGCATACCCATAATTGTTTCCAAGAGAAATTATTCAGTGCTCACTAACTTTCTCACTCAAGGTTCTGTTTGAAATAATACTTATTTACTTATTTATTTTTTTAATTAAATTTTTTAGCATTTAATTATTCTATTATATTTTTTGACATTTTATTGAAATTCGTCAAAAAATAAAAAAAATTCAATAAAGATAAAAATAAGTTAATAAATTAAATTTTATGTTGCGTATTTGTTTTCTTCACACCCACGCGTTGTTAGAAGAGAAATTTTTTTATTTTTTAAATAATTTTTTTTTTACTTTTTCGAATTATATAGATGAGATGAATTGAGAAAATACAAAAAAATTACTAAAAAACAAATAAGTAATATAAAATTTAATTTATTAACTTATTTTTGTCTTTATTGAGTTTTTTTATATTTTGATTAATTTTTTTTATTTTTTGACAAATTTCAGTAAAATGTCAAAAAATATAATAGAATAATTAAATGATAAAAAATTTAATAAAAAAATAAATAAGTAAATAAATATTATCTCAAACGGAGCCTTGGGTAAGAGAGTTAGTGAGTGAGCTGAGAGACAAAAGGAAAGAGAAAAAGAGAAGCACTAAATAATTTCTCATTTTTCTGGGTTCAATTCTAGGAAACAATTCTGGGTATGTAGAATTATTTTATTAATTTTAGTTATAAATTATAAAAAATTTTAAACACTCATAACTTCTATTATAATTTATAATATTTTTTTTAATTTTAGTTACAAGATATAATTTTGACCAAATACTCACAACTTTCATTACAAATTACAATCTATAAATTATTAGTTTCAATAATAACAAACACCGCCAATATGGACCGCGCTTGGGTTGAATTTATTACGAAATTAATTATTAAAAAATAAAAAATTAAACATCAAAAGTAGAACTTTTAAGAAATTAAATTTTTATAGTTCTTGTAATAAATTAGTTTACATAAATTTGAAAAAGAAAAAAAAATACTATAACCGATTTGAAAAGTTTTGACAAATATTCTTTTTGCGCTTGTAACTTGAAAAAAAAAAAGGTTTGTTCTAAGTGAGGAGTCCAAGGGCTGGGCTACAACTAATAACTCAAAAGTTTATTTATTTATTTATTTATTGTGTGTTTTTCAAATTAGTTGTGCGGATAAAAAGTTATATTTTTTTAGTTCAGTGAATAGTTTTGTTATTCTATATTGTTGAAAATAATAATTATATATAGTTGATAGTAGTAGTAAATAAGTTATGAATAATAGATATTATTATATTTTAAAAGTTGTGATAATTTAAATAGAATATTTTAAAAATTGGTATTTTGATTCGACTATTTTGCTTTTTAATTTTTTTGTCAAACAATCATATTAGCTTTTTTGCATTTTTAGTTAAAAAGTCAAAAAACTTAAA
>JAOTRH010129991.1:0-14324 GCA_034768845.1 Heliamphora exappendiculata | reverse complement strand
TTTTTTATAAGAGGAAAAGGAAAACCGTGTGTGCCCACGTGATTAAAATCGGACAATATCTTGGTTGGATTCCGGCATAGGAGTGTTTCCCCTTTAGTTACCATCCTTGATCAAGTGTGATGCCTAGCAGGATTCATGTGATCCATCTATAGTGGTTAGGAAAAGACTTTTGTAAGTGATCTATTAGCTCTCCCACACTTTTTTTAATTGTCAAATTCACACGCTCCTACTTCCACACCTTGTACTTGGATGTGGCACAAAATTAGGAAAGATGTAACTAGAATTGAATGAATGCATTAAGTGGTAGAGGTTATACCAAATGAAAATAAAACAAGGGAAAATCAATCAAGATGGTTTAGTCATATACAAGATCAACGAAGCCCTAGTTAGGGAGAGTTGACACTCGACACTATTTTGAAATTGGAATTATCCACATTGAGGGAGACCTTGGAGTAGAGATAAAAAAAGAGGGGGGGTGAGATGGTCACTAGTGGCTTAATTAAAGTTACTGTAGGGGATATGAATCCCATATTGCCTAGTTAACGTCTCTCAACTCACTTTATAAGATGAGCTCCACCTTCAACACATCAAGAGGTTTTTTTATAAGAGGAAAAGGAAAACCGTGTGTGCCCACGTGATTAAAATCGGACAATATCTTGGTTGGATTCCGGCAGAGGAGTGTTTCCCCTTTAGTTACCATCCTTGATCAAGTGTGATGCCTAGCAGGATTCATGTGATTCATCTCTACTGGTTAGGAAAAGACTTTTGTAAGTGACCTATTAGCTCTCCTACACTCTTTTTTATTGTCAAATTCACACGCCCCTACTTCTACACCTTGTACTTGATAAGACTTGAACCCCTTATCTTTTATTTGGGAGTGTTGAACTAGTAACAATGGACCAAAAACCTCTCTTATACCTTGTTGTATATGACTTTTTCCTATTGTTGGAAATATTTGATGCAGAATTTTAGGAATTTCTGTTAAAAATAAATATTAACCACAGTAATAATGAAAATAAACCAAATTGAGTAATTAAAATACTAAACAAAGAAAGTTTAGAAAAACCTGTTCATTGATCAAGGAACGCGGAATCGCGCTCTCCTTAGGAACGATATACCACCCACTGCACTGGGTTGTTTGGTATTCCTTTCCTAAGATACAACGACCTTCAAGTCCGGTTAGTCGCAGCAAAGCGAAACTCACGAACTGAAAATTGCCCAACACTTTGAACTTTATAAATCATTAAATCAATATGAAGAAAAAATAGAAGGTGAGAGAATAATTGCTGGAGGAAAAAGTGTGCTGATTTTTTTCTACTACATATATCAAAAGGAGATTCTGGGCATATGAGAGAAAGAGAGACACGGAAGGAGAGGTGTTTGCTCCTTCAAAAGGAGCTCAATTTTAAATGCACCAGATGCTCTCTTCTAGAAGCATTTATTTTTATTTTATTATAATAAAATAAACCATGGCATTCAAACTTCTGCCACTATTCATTGATTTGTTCACCATATTTATAATGCATTGAATTGAGGGATGAGATGAGGGTAAGAGAGCATAAAATAGAATAAAATATAAAATTAATTAAATAAATTTTAAATTGTAAAATTGTAAATAACACCTATTTATTAATTTTTAGTTGCTTTGAAACTTCTTTTTTACCTGAACATCTAATCGCCCCGTCACGTTAATAACTAGTGGTTTCTGTTCTACACTTCATTGTACATTTTTGGATAAGTATTTCTCCGAAATATTATTCACTATTTTGGAGTTCATGTTTTTGTTCTGGATGTTCTCATTGCAAGGGCGTCTGCATTGAGCCTTAATGAGCCTGCATATATTTTGGGGCCCTCTGAATGTTCTGAAGTTACTCTTAATTTGTGGATTACCATGCTAGGAAAAATGACTATTTATTATCATTCTGATTTTATGTTCTAAAATAAAATTGGATTTAACTATAAAATGGCTGATTGCATTTTTAAGGTTCAAAATCTGAACCATGCTGATTATTTGGCCTCCCGGATAAGTTAGTGAACGCTATTTAGGTGCTTAAAAAGTTTTTACAAAGAATCATTTAGTATTAAACTCCACGGCTCCATATAGTAGTAGATTTGGTGAATAAAGATGGATTCAATAGTTTCCAGAATTGAGGGCCTGACACTTGATGGAGATATTATTGATGATGTTGGTACCAGAAACATCTTGATTTAGACCTGGAGCTGAGTGACTATAAATCAGAAAAGCAATTGACAGAGGCAGACCCACAAGATTAATTAATGCTTATTCCAATCCAGAGAGAGTTTTGAGAGAGAGCTAGATTCACCATTGTATTTGAACAAATGGAATCATGCTGAACTTACATAACTCTACCAGCCAATTTTTCTTTTAATTCTTTAAATTCTGTAAATGAAGAATATGGAATTACCAATTCATTTGTATACCTCCGTGCTGGCTTTATCTCCTTAAAATAGAGAAAGAAAAGCAAATTTCAAGTTTAATTGCAAACATTCAATAGCATTTTACAGGAAAAAATGCCAAATTTTATTTACCAAAACATAGTATATGCTAGCCTGGAACAAGTTTTTGCATTCATTTTCTAGCATGCTACTATAGAGGTTCACAATCAAAATTTGTATGTTCTAACAGAGGTCCAAGCCTAACAACCTTGGGTACAATAACATCGTTGCGGAAAGAACAGACTACCGGATCATCCCACTGCAGAAGTGTTCCCACGAGATTTGCACGTATGGTTAATGGAAAGACACGGGGCCATCTCTCGCTGCCATAGGATCTGAAAGCATCTTCCACGGCTGCAGCTCCTGTGTTGATTGCATCAGCGAGTTTTCTTGCCAGAACTACCGCGTCCTCCAGCGCACAACAAGCGCCTTGCCCGAGATTGGGAGTCATTGGATGCCATGCATCACCAACCAGCACGACTTTGCCTGCAGAAGCAGGAGGGCTTATGGCTGGCCAAAGCCACCGGTCCACCAATGGGGTTCTAATAATCGTGTCATCAGGGGTAAGATCTATTATGTTCAATAACTCTGATGGCCAATTTCTTACTAGTTCTATAGCTTGCTCCTTTAACACTGATGGGTCGGTTATCTTTGGACCTGCCACAAGACAAATCTAAAACTGTTAGAAACTTAGAACAATCTTTGAAACGATTATCCTTTATGCGAAGGCAAATTTCTCTCGTGCTATTCAAATAAGGAAAGTAGAATTCAATGAGAAACTGGATTTTATAAGTAGAAACACATGTATCAATTAATAATACCTGGGGTTGAGTTGTTAAAGCAGACAAACCAATAAACTTTTGTTCGAGAAACTGGAACAAATCCTGCACGCACTCCCCTTCCATAGACTAAGTTCACTCTTGGCTCGAATGGTTGTCCATCGGGGTAGAATCCAAGCCCACGAAACACACAATGGCCCGCATACTTGGGCTCGGAGAAGCCCATCCACCTAGCGACGGGAGAGCGAATCCCATCACAGCCAATCACAATCTGTTGAAAGTTTTGAACAAATGAATCATCTAGATGAGCATTTATATGAGTTTGATTGCAGAAATTTGATATCAAATCATCTAGATGAGGATTTGATCATATATAGCAACTCTTCTAAATATGCTCAACAAAGAGCTCAAATCTAATAAAAAACTTTTTAAAAAAAAAATTTAAAATTACCTTTGCAGATAGTCTTGTTCCATCCATGAGTTCCAACAAAGTTTCGCCTGATTCACTTCTTTCAATATTTGCCAATCTAGAGGAAAAACTGATTGATTTTGGGGGCAATTGATTGGCAAGAGCCTCCAAAAGCATCCTCCTCTCCACAGCACGAACCTCTTGGCTGTGCTATCCTCGTATGAATGTTAGTCTATGTTTGAGATAATTTTTTTTTATCATTTTTCTTTGTTTTTAGTGAATTTTTGTTGCATTAATTCATACAAAAAAGGCATTTTAAGGATTTACAAGTTTTTTTTTGCCTTTGGTGATTTTATTTTTTATTTCATCCCAAACGATTTAACTTTTTAGATTCGTTTTACAACAATGGATTAGAAAAGTAAATAATTTAAACCAAATTTTAAAATACATACGAGGAAAAAGTCACTAATCACTACCAAAAAAAAAAAAAGCTATCCCAAATTGTACTTTAGACAAAGTTGACCTCTCTTGTGGTGGGAATTCAAGGACCGGGAAATGTCTAAAATAGTTGAATTATTACCTTTCATCTTCATCTTTGAACCTGAACGACCGTAGTTCCCTTCCATCTTCTGATTTCATCATCATCCTGCACGGTTGATGCCATGAAAAAGTTTAGGAGAAGAAAAATAAAAGAGATAAGTAATATCTATATTTTAGATTTCCTTTTTAATATTATGATATAATAAATAGAATAATATATATTGTAAATACTATTTGTAATGTGTTTAGTTAGTGAAATAAAATATAATATAAGAGTAGAAGAATAGTTGTTAATCGTTTGAATAACAAGAAAAGATAATTCCATAAAAAACTAAAGGATATCTTATCTCATAGATGTTGGAGAGTTAAATTTCTTGTATAGAGAATTAAATTAATAGTTTAATTTGGTACAAACTAATATAAAATCCGAATAAACAAAATCTAAAATGATGAATTTATCATATTACTTATAACAAAACTATTAGTCCGGAAAATGTTAATTGTGATGGAATACGAGAAAAAACAAACATACCCTTCAATTTCAAGAAATTGGGTCCTCAGATCATTGCCAACACCGATTGCATCCAAAACCCGCCACCCATTCTTGAACAGCGTGACCGCAGTTCTGCCCGTCCGCAGTGAATCCGCCTGCTCCAGCACCACCGACCCGACTCCCAGCCTTTGAAACTCAAAACAATTACATATTAAACCTTAATATATTCAAAATTATGGCAAATGGACATAGGTTCATCTTTTCTTTTATATTTTTAACAAAATCTAATATACGTTCCTTAAGATGAAAATCATTCGCCCGCCTAAATTAAAACAAAATTGATTTTTACATAGATAACTAATCACTGATCGATTCACAGATAAACAATGGAGAGTTTTATTAGTAAGAGTTTATTAGCATTAGATTATTTCATGTAAGAGTAATTATTCATTGTTTTTGAAGTACCACGAGTTAAATTCACGTGATGCTTTTATCTAATATAATAATAATAAATTTTACAATAAAAATATAATGATTCATTTTTATTAAATGGTTAAAAAATAAAATTATCTACAAAATTGTATGAATTGTGATTATTTATTTATTTATTAAATACACACATAATATTGCTTATATAATACTATAAGATTACCTAATAATTTGTCAGTCTTAGGGCCTGATTTGACACCATGATTTTTGTGGCTAAAAACTTAAAAAAACCTAATATAACTCATTTGGTAAAAAAAAAATTTTTAAAAACTAAAAACTCAAATCAAAATTCTCATTCTTAAAATACAAAATACAAACTCAAATAAAAATACTAACTCTCCCTTCATTTTGAAAGATAACAATTTCTGTACTTAATTACTATCATTACTAATTATATATAATAATTATTATTAAATATATAAAAAGACAATACTTTTTAATTTAGAAAAAAAAAATCATTTCTTATCCAAACGACTAACTAAAAAAAAAAAGCCTAACTTAATTTACCTGTGAAGCGAAACGGCAGTGGCAAGGCCGGCAATTCCAGCCCCAACGATGACGATGTCTTCGTTCCGAACATCGGGCTGAGCGCAGGCGATTGATAGACGGGTGGGTCTGGGTCTGGGTCTGGGTTGGAAGCGACCCGAGTACTGGGTTCGTGAAGAAGAAGAAGAAGAAGAAGAAGAAGAAGAAGAAGAAGAAGGAGGAGGTATGGTTTGGAGAGCAAGCGATGGAGACGGAGAAGAGGAGGCTGAGAGTGGAAAATGTAGAAGCGCGGTTGTGGCTGTGGTTGTTCCCATTAGTGCTTGATGACTCTGATATGAAAGACTCCGATTGGGAACTAGTTTTTAGGAATTCGTATTTAAAAATACATTTTAAAATATTCGTATTTTAAGGACGATTTTAAATTCACACTCATTTTCTTTAAAAATAATTATATTTAATGATTTAATATTTAAATAAAAGTGTGAATCGTCTCTTTTTGTTTGGTTATTCACTATAGAAAATATAATAGTGGTATTAGACATTAATAAAATTAATAATTTATAAATTATAACTTGTAATAAAAATTATAAATATTTAATAAAAAAAATAAAATTTGTAGTTAAAATAGAAGATAAAGTAGTTATTGTTTATATTAGAAGTTATAAATATTTGAAAAAAAAGTATAACTTATTACTAAAATCAATAACATGAAGCTAAAAACTACTAGCGATAGCTTTACCAAACACTCAAGTGTTATTTTATTTCTTTTTATTTATTTATATTAATTAACAAAAGAAAAATATATGTTTAATACATATTTACTTTTATAATTTTTTTACATTAGCTTGAATTTGTTTCTTTAAATATAGACATAAATTTGTTAGAATTGATGTTATGAAAATAATTGTATGCATTCTTTCACTCTCCCTCTCTGTTTCACTCAAATTTGGTGAAAAAAAAAAACTTTTTAAAAATGGGTTATTTTTTTCCTCACTAACCTTCCATCTACTCTCTCTTTTTTTTTTTTCTCTCCTAAAAGTAATCTAAACAATATTATAACTAATTTTGTCTTTCTAAATTCGTCACTCCCCTTATAAACTCTTTAATTCAAACAAAAGCTAAAGTTTTTAAATAAAGTATTGATATGATAAAAGATAACAATAATAAATAAGTGATGTTGGGCATTATATGAATAAATTGATCAAAATTTTTACCGAATCACTTTCGATACTTCTGGAGCTTAGCAATCAGGAGACGGTCTATGCCAACGTTTGGTTGCTTTTTCTCATTTGTAGGCATTGTTTGGGATTTTGATTTTTTTCCTCTTTTTCTAATTTTTTTTTATTTTTTCAATTGATTTAAATTTTTTAATTTTTATTTCTTCATAATAAAACGAATTTAGAAGTATAATTATTTTAATTAAAATTTTAAAAAAATCACTAAAGACAAAAATTATTATAAAAACTTCAAAGTGGTTTTTTTCAAATTATTTTTTAAATTATTTTTTGGTCAATTTTTCATTTGTAAATTATTTATTTTATTTAAAATTAAGAATAATAAAATTAAAAATATATATGTATAAGAAGTTTTTTATAGTAGATTTTGAAATATTTATTATTTTTTTTAAAAAAATAACAAAAAAATATTAATATAATTATTTTTTTTCAATACATAATTGTTTATATGTGAAAATCTTTTCGTACACTGTATCAAGGAATGAGAAACTTCTCGTACTATATATTTTTAAAAAATTATTTTGTTATTGTATATAGAAATATAAATGTGAAAAACATTAGTTTTTTTTTCAGAGATGATCATACTGAAAAAAATTTATTTTGAAATTTTTTCATTCACAAGTGTTCATTTAATCAAAATTAATAACAACAAAATTACAAAAAAAATCTGAATGCTCATACTAGATTTTTAAAATAGTACTTATTTTTTTAATTAAAAAATAACAAAAATATTGATGGATAAAATGCTTATCATATATTACTATTTAAAAATACTCGTATATACATATAAGTTATAAAAAAAATTTCACACTCAAATTTCAAAATGTATCAAAAGTTGCTTATATATCACTATATGAAATCTTATATGCGTACTTACTATTGAAAATTTCTTATACTCATATTTTAAAATATATCAAAAATTTTTTATATATGTTATTATCTGAGAATATTATCATATAATTACCTGTTATGAGAAATTTTTCATACTCAAATTTTAAAATATATCAAAAACTTCTCACTTCTTATACTCAAATTTCAAAATATATCAAAAACTTCTAATATATCATTATATGAAAAATTTCTCGTGCTCAGATTTTAAAATATATCAAAAGTTTTTCATATATCATTATATGAGAATATTCTCATATACATATCCGTATGAAAAAAATTTCATTATTAAGTTGTTAATTTCGTTCAAAACTAAGAATGATAAAATAATATATATATATATATGTGTGTGTGTGTGTGTGTGTGTGTGTGTGTGTGAAGTTTGAAAAAATTTTCATTTATAAATTGTACATTTTATTTAAAATTAAAAATTAAAAAATTAAAAAAATATATGTATGAGAAATTTCTCATACAAGTAAAAAATAACATGTCAAGTTTTATAGATTCTAATATTTGTAGATTTTCATCAATTTGTTCTATTTTTCTAAGATGTTTTAAATAAATATATATTTTTCGTGATTGAATTATAATGCTTTAACAAATATGTTGTTTCTCATCAACATATTTTTTTATTTGTTCGTCATCTTTCATTGATTTTAACCACTGAAAATGTTCTCAGTATTTTTTACCAGTGAAAATATTCTTAGTGGGCGGCGTTGGTGGAGAAGGTGTTGAGGAAGAGGTCGTAAAGGAGAGTGGAGAGGAGGGTGGATGAGCATAACTTATAGTCGAGGTGGAACGAAAAAGACCACTTAAGCGAAGAGTGAGAGATAATAGTAGAGTAGAGGTAACTCGCGCGGCGTCGAACCATTAAGAATGTTCTCAGTAATTTTTATCAGTAAGAATGTTCTCAGTGAACGACATTGGCGGAGAAGTTGTTGAGGAAGAAGTCGTAGAGGAGAGTGGAGGAGTATAACTTGTTGCCGAGCTGAATGAGCCAACGTTACAGAGATGGCGATGAAGAGTTACTTTTAAATGGGCCGATATTATACAAATAACGATGAAGACGAAGAAAAAATTGAAAATACTAAATAAAAAATAACCAATTTTCATCTCTGGTAGAGTTTTTAGTTACAAAAAAAAGTAAAACGAAACCCTGAACCCGAGACCACAAGCTTTACTAGAGAGAGATGGATATGGGAGCACCATGGATGAAAAAATTATCAAAATATATATGAAAAATTTATCATATTTTACCATAGGAGAATATTTTCATATCCATACGTGTTATGAGAAACTTTTCGTATTTAAATATCAAAATATATAAAAAAAATTTCATATATCTCATATATCGTCGACGGTGCTGATTTCGACCCACAATCTCTCATAGGCAATAAATACCAAGAGAAAATGGCTCCCTTGTCAAAAAAAATTTTGTTCTAATTTATGTTTCCTCCATCTCTGCCAACATAAAAAGCTTAGAAAAATAATCAAATAAAATAAACACAACATTCCACATTTCCATTAACCAGACCAATCTCACTTATGATTCCTCAGAATTCTCTTAACTGCACTACTTGTACAAAAATATAGAGACACACCTAAGCTGAAATGATTTCTGAAGAATACCAGAAGCGGAGAGAGCGGGAGAGAGAGATAGAGAGAGAGAGAGAGAGAGAGAGAGAGAGAGAGAGAGATACCAGAGCTCGATCGTGGCCGTGCTTGCTGGGAGGCCTAGCCATTGGTGATGGGAATTTTGAGAGAAGGGAAGAGAGAAGAAGAAAAAAGAGTTTTGGGTTTAAGAAATTATCTGAACAAGGCGGAAGCTTTCGATGTCTCTAGAATCCGAAAAAAGAGGGCTTTCGCGCTTTGCTTCCAAACTTCGACAATGGCTTTTACTGACGATTTTTGGTAGAATAGTGCCCGTTTGGCAACTTGCTTGTTTTTTTGGTAGAATAGTGCCCGCACACCACATGCCACACGCCACCGCCACCACCATCGTCCCTCATCCTCACCGCCAACCCCCATGCCGTACGCCGCTGCCACCGTCGTCCCTCTTTCTTTCTGCTCTTTGCCCTCTCTCTCTCTCCCTCTTATCTCTCGCTCTCTCTCTTCTTTCCGCGATGGTTTTGGGTGACAGTGGGGGCAGTGCACGGTGGTTTTGAGGATAGTTTGTGATTTTTGGGATAGTTTAACAGGAATTTTAACGATAAAACTAATTTCATGCAAAAATTAAATTTGAAGAGAGATTAGTAATATTTGTAAAACAACAGGAGAAATTTTTATTTTTATTAGAAATCTCAAAAGAAATCAGTGTAATTTACCTAATAATAAATTAAAATCAAATATAAAAGAGTTAAAAGTACACATGAATGAGAGAGAAGAGAGTAAGGCCATGGAAATAAGTGGTGGACGTGAGACTGGGAAGGAAAGGGAAAGATTTTGAAGGCTGGTTGTGTGAATTGGGCCACGAAGTTGGAATTTGGCCCATTAAAGCTGGACTTGGGGGCATTCCTTTATACTATCTATCCTATTATAATAAAGAAGCATTAAGCCTATGCTTGGTATTATCTAGAAGCTTTGGACCCATTTTGTTACACTTTTCATTTTTGTTTTTTAGAAAATTGTTGTTTCAAAACAATAAAAATGAATTTGGTAATAATTTTTCAAAAAAGTGAGTTAGAAAAGGGGTTCAAAATAAGAAAATTTGAAAACGATTATAAAACTTGTTTTCAAACTTTTTGAAATTTTTTTATCTCTGTTCTGACAAATTGAGAACACGGATTGCAATGCAAATTATCGTTGCAGTCGAGCATCCACTATCGTCGTCGGCCTCTCATCGTCATTGCCGAGTTATCGTCGTCGGAGCTATCATCGTCGTCGGCCTCTCCTTTATGAAAATCACACTTGCAGAGCATCATTGAAGTCGTCGTCGTCGCCGCTCTTCGCTTAATCCAGTACGATCTCTACGACGAGCATTGCGACGCGGTTGCATCGAGCTCTTACCTTTGCTAGCGTCGAGCTCTGCGACACGGTTTCGTTTTGTCGGCACCTCCATCAACAATCACGCTAGCATCTCGTTTCGTCGGCAGCATCTCTGTCGTCAGCAATGACTCTTCTGTTTCTTGATTTGGAACCAAATAAGGTAAGAGTTAGGGTTAGGGTTAAGGTTAGGGTTAGAGTTTTTAAAAATAGTACACCAAACACAATTTCTCTGTTCAAAATATTATAAAACAATTTTTTAAATTCATTTTTACAAAATAATTTTTAAATAATAATTTTAGAAAATGCAACCAAATGAGCCAATTTTTAAGAAGTTTAATTTTTTAGATTGTTTGGGATAAATTTTTTAGAAATGTAAGATTGTTTGGAACAATAAAATAAATAGTTCAGATCATCAAAATAGATTTATTTTGAACCCGTAAAAGACAAAACTAGAACTCTCCAATCTAATGAAAGACTGAAAAGAAGCTGTTCTCTTTTTCTAAACACTCGTAACTTTCGTTACAAGTAATAACTAATTTTTCTACTCTTTCAACTACAAACTATAAATTTTATTAAACACTCACAATTTTTACTACAAATTACAAATTTTAATAAGCATGTATTTGGACTAATTTTTTTTAGATTTTTTGAATTTTTGAACTTTTTATAAAAAAAAGTAAATATAAAAAGATCTAAAAAAAGCCAATTTAGGCTTAACTATTAAACTTTTTAAATTTTTTTTAAAAAAAACTAGGTCAAATATAAGATAATGCCAACCTCCACCTATATAATACTCACATATAACCACTTGTTATATTCAATACGGCATAATTAATTAATCAATCAATCAATCAATTTTCTTTAATTTAAAATACTAGGTAGGTGGATAGTAGGGGTGTAATCGGTTTGGTTTGATCGGTTTTTAAGTAAAAGAATGCACCGAAATCGAATGCTTCGGTTTTGATTTTTTGAAACCGAACCAACTGATATTAAAAGCTAAACCGCACCGATCGACTTATATATATTGCGGTTCGGTTGCATCGATTTGCTCGATTTTTCAGTAATCAATATTCACCAAAACGACAAAATTCATGACGAATATTTGCTTTGAATTTGGTGCATACATTGGACCTTGAAGCCTAATTATGATCAAAACACAAAATATTAACTGATACCTTCAACATACCAACAATGGGCCCCGTTAATATCTTATCATTTAGCCAGGACAACCCCCAGAAAAATAAAAAATAAATATACCTTCAATAGTATAATTTTAGGATTCTGTAAGATGATTTTATTTACTTGAAACAGTTTGTTGCACCATGCAGCCTTAAATAAAAATCAAGTAAATAGCTAGTACCAAAGCACAGTACTGGATTTTTTTCAATACTAAATCGGAGGATAAAATAATACAGCATCAATCACATATAATCCAGATTTAGATAGGGGTGTAATCGGTTCGATTTGATCGATTTTTAAGTAAAAGAGTGCACCAAAATAGAATGCTTCGGTTTTGATTTTTTAAAACCGAACCGACCGATATTAAATTTAAAATCGACCAAAAGTACCTCAGTTAGGTCAGTTCGGCCGGCCGATTCGATTACTTCGAAATAATTTTCACCCCTAGTGGGTAGATATGTCTATAAAAAATGGCTAACCACCGTTTAATGGGTAATGAATAATAGATATATAATATATAGATATATGTGTAAAGTGTATTGATATATGTGAAAGTGTTAGGATTCGCCTATAAAAGTATATTAATATTGAAAAAATTTATTTTTATTATTCTATTAACCACCGCTCATTAGGCAGATATTATTTTTATTATCCTATTAAGCGCTCATAGATATCTGTGCAAAATATATTGATATCTGTTGCAATCAAAAAATTATTTTTATTATTCTATTAACCAAAAATTATTTTTATTATTCTATTAGTAATCAAAAATTATTTTGATTAGTACCACCCTCAATCTACTCATTTTTAAAAATAAAAAATAAAAAATAAAAAGCTGTTGCAATTAATCGCCATGGGGCCACGCGGTTCCTGCCCATCTCTTAGACTCTTACCCATCCGAAATAAAATAAATAAATCCTTCCTTCCCATCACTTTAAATATGAAGTAATTATTGGATAATCTGCTAGCACCAAATAATATTATTTATAAAATATTTTTATTTAATAATAAAATAAAAATTATTTAAATAAAATAATATTAGCCCATTTTTATTAAATACATAAAAAGCAAAAATGCCCTACTTAAAATATTTTTATTTATTAAAAACATTATATACAATTACTTATATAATACTTTGGGGTGTTTGAAAAAATTATTACTAGTAAATTTTAATTTTTTACTATTAATTTTAGTTATAAATTATAAATTTTTTAAAATATTCGTAACTTCTGTTATAATTTATAATTAATTTTTTATTTTAATTATAAATTATAATTTTTATAAAATACTTACAATTTTATAAACAATGAAAATATTAGGGCAGAAACCTCGTCGGTCCCATGCCGATTAATTGCAACAGTTTTTAATTTTTAATTTTTAATTTCTTTTAAAATGAATAGACTTAAATTAAAAATTAAATTAAGTACCTATCATTTATGAATTGCTGGCACATTAAATTAAAAGAAATTAGTTGATTGATTGATTAAAGTGGTTATATGTAAGTGTTATATAGGTGGAGGTTGGCATTAGTTTGTGTTTGATTTAGATTTTTTTTTTTAAATTTTACTTAAAATTTTTTAAAAAAATGTTCATTGATTTAGCTTTAAATTGTGGTCAATGTCAACTTAAAGTATACTCCAACTTAGGTATACATAAATTACAATCAAAAAATTTACTCATTACAATAATACTAAACCAAACACCTTCAATGATTTTTTTTAGAGCATCTTCAATTGATCACTCAAGCTACATATAAATCTTGCTAGCCAAAATAGTTAATTAGTATAAATTTGTATGCTTCAACAACTTTTTAGGGGTATAAAAATAGCTCAAAACTTGACGAGAGCTCGAAATTCGTCTGAAATTCGCCACTATAGAAGTTCGGCCTGACCTGTCGCCGGGCCTAAGCCGGCCTGGCCTGCCACTGTTCATGGGCTGGGGCTAGCCCATCCTCTACAAGCCCGCTGCCTGCAGGTCGGCCACAAAGCTTGAGTCCGGGCTAGCCGTTGGGCTCGGCCCGCCCGGCCATCTCTCCCTCAAATGGCTAGTTTTGTGAACGAACGGTTCGGATTAAATTTTTTTAAAATTCAACGGCTGAGATTAGTTGACCGTTGGACCCAGCCCGGCCCAGGCCTGGCCGACGACTAATTTTTTTTAAAATATAATTTTTTCTTATAAATAGGGAGCCTCCCTTTCATTTTTTTCATTCAAACAATTCTCTTCTCTCTACTATCTTCTTTCTAATTTTTTTCTCTAATTACTCGATGATATTCGGTTTCGGTGCAATTGTTGGCGAATCAAGGAGTAAAGATCAAAATACAAATCGATCGAGATCAAAATTAAATATCGGAGTTCCTTAATTCGGTTTGCTTTATTTTTTACAA
>JAOTRH010129980.1:0-14324 GCA_034768845.1 Heliamphora exappendiculata | reverse complement strand
CAAAGATTATTACCTTAGACTTTGCTCTTTCATTATCTTTCATTATTCTATTATCAGAATTGTGGTTTTTGTGCAAGACATTCAATAGCAAAAACTAATAGTGTCTAATCAAATAACGAGTTAAAATTGTATGAGCCACTTCATTGAGATCCCTTGCAATTAATTGTTGGAAGAGCCTTCACCGAAGCCAGTTACCGCATTCTGGACCCAACAACTAAAGTAAGGGGCAGAGGATCCACTTATGAATCATTTTTTTCTGCAATTTGGGATCATCTTCCTCCTATTGCGGATGTGGATGAATGCACTTATGTACTTAATCAAAATAAACAAGTCAACTATTTCTATCTGCAACACAAACTTGTTCTTATCTATCTCGGCATTTCATAATACTGGCAAAAAGAATAGACAACTTGTGACAGTTGGAACTTGGAAGTCTAGACATGCAATACTGCAACTAACACTTGAAACCAATGCAAACAACATCGATACTTATAGGGCATTGCCAATTGTCTATAATATAATTTTAATCCAAATACCATCCAAAATGCATATTAGACAAATAGTTGAAGGCATTACAAAAACATTCACTGTAATCTAAGTTCGAACAAAAACTACAGTTCCAAGAATTTGGTGCTATTGACCATTCAGGACAGAGATTTGGTCAAGTAGAGTTGCAATTGAAGACTTAATAATTTTCTTTTCTTTTTCTTGTGTTAAAATTAGATGTAACCTCCTTTCCATTTGTCATTAATAAGCCTACTACATTTCCAAAAGAAGAGACCCTATTTACACCAAAGCAAAATAAAACAATTGTAGGAATTCAGTTCATTGGCTGATATACCCTTAGAGAAAGGATGCCAAAAGTTTCAACATCTAATTTGCAAATTAAATGAAAACTATGAGGAAGTAGGTTAAGGAAACCGTGTCAAGTTTTATTGCTCAACGCCTCATCAATCACACTTTCAAATCAACAAGCATTTGTGCACCATGTGAAACTGGACTAGATGCAATTCCTTTAGCCCTTTAAGTCAAAGGGAGGACACAAATATCATTATTCATTAGGGGTGCAAAATAAGTACCTTGAAGTCAGTTAAATCAGGGACGACATAATTTGGTAGTTTTTCATTCACCACTACATAACCACCTGCACCACTAGGATAATTCCGATATAAGCAACTAAATGACAAGTAATAACAAAATAAACCCAATGCTAATGATAAATGTGTGTAGTTGCCTCATTCTTCGTGATACTTGCTTGTAAGTTGCCTCATTAGATAAGGGGTTTTTTTTTTTTTGCCCTTTGTCCTTGGACTTTGCTCACCGGCATTTGTTATTCAAGATGGTGGATTCTAGTTGGGTCAACCCAGCTTTTGGTTTCATATGCTATTAATTAATTTTAAGGGTTTCGGATAAAAAAAAAAAGGCAAAAGCATTGCGGAACTGTCTTCTTTTCAATATTTTGGATCATATGGTTGGAATATAATACTAGGATACACGAGGACAAGTTTGAAGATATTGAATCTTTTGGGGATGAAGTGTGTTATTTATTATCTTTTATAGGTGTTTTAAGGAGATTTTGTCTCTCATGATTGATTGGAGGGCAATGTGAGATTTGTGGCTTAACGGAGATGACTTGCTCTCTCTCTCTCTCTCTCTCTCTCTCTCCCTTTTTTTTCCTTTCTTTTTTTCCCTCTTAACTAGCAGATTTCTTGTCCCCCATCTTATTGTACTTTACTTTTTGATTATTTACAATATTTCCAATTTTGTTGCTCATATAATGCTCATTTAAAATACAGAATAAAATTGGAAGATTTTGTATGTTACAGAGTATTCAAGTTGAAATTTAAATTTGCAATAAACAACACATGTTCAATTAACCCACATCTAAGAATAAGTGGATTAAAACAAAAGGTTGAAGAGGGAAGAAAACATAAGGCAAAAGAAAAATGAAAAAAAAAAAGAAGAGAGAAAAGTGAGTACAAATTTTCACATTCTTTGGAAAATGGTGTGACTGGTTAGCAAATAAGTAATTCTTTAAAATATTTTCATCAATTTGCTTGTATATATATACACTGGGCTAATACTTCAAAAAACCAATCACATCTACGGAAGAGGTCCCAAAAATTGTTACCACGGCATCAAGTTGCTATTCTTGACTGGAAATTATGTGCCCAACCTTTCTGACTTCAATACAATACCCAGAATGGTTCTCCTAAACTTTGGGATAACACTCTATTTAGGAAAAGTGAAATTAGGAATGAGGTAGAGACATTGAGCTTATAGTTGTCTTCTTTTTTCTAGTATGAGTGGAGTTGTTAAAGAGGAAGAAACCGATGGTACAAGTGGAATTGCTAATGAGAAAGGAATTCATAGAACAACATTACCTGACCATTTCAACTCTGTTCATTACTCCTATTCTTCTTTTTTTATCCCTCACTTGTTTCAAAATATATAAACCAGTATCACCATATATTTACGCGTGTGATAACCAGGTTTTCTAAGTTTCCTTTATTTAAAAAACATATTTTCATCATTTTAGAATCTCAAGGTCATTTAATACAACCCTGTCTCTCACTCACTCAAAACTAATCACTAGTTATTGTAATTAGTTTTCTCACCTCCATTTTTTAATAATTATAATTATCAATTAAAATATTATTACAGGTAATTTTATAGTTTAGATAGCACAGTTAACCAAAAAGCACCTTATCTAAATTTGAAAAAAAAAATTTATTTTATTACATACATGTTGCAATTCTTCGGGGGATGAAGTGTGTTATTTATTATCTTTTATCAGTGTTTTAAGGAGATTTTTGTCTCTCCTGATTGATTGGAGGACAATGTGAGATTTATGGTTTAACGAAGATGACTTGCTCTCTCTCTATCTCTCTCTCTCTCTCCTTTTTTTCCCCTTCCTTTTTTTCTCTTTCCTAGTAAATTTCTTGTCCCCCATCTTATTGTACTTTACTTTTTGATTATTTACAATATTTCCAATTTTGTTGCTCAAATAATGGTCATATAAAATACATAATAAAATTGGAAGATTTTGTATGTTGCAGAGTATTCAAGTTGAAATTTATATTTGCAAAAAACAACACAGGTTCAATTAACCCAAATCTAAGAAAAAGTGGATTAAAACGAAAGGACAAAGAGAGAAGAAAACAGAAGGCAAAAGAAAAATGAATAAAAAAAAAGAAGAAAAGTGAGTACAAATTTTCACATTCTTTGGAAAATGGTGTAACTGGTTAGCAAATAAGTAATTCTTTAAAATCTTTTCATCAATTTTCTTGTATATATACACTGGGCTAATGCATCAAAAGACCAATCACATCTACGGAAGAGGTCCCAAAAAATGTTACCACGGCATCAAGTTGCTCTTCTTGACTGGAAATTATGTACCCATCCTTTCTGACTTCAATACAATACCTTGAATGGTTCTCCTAAACTTTGGGACAACACTCTATTTAGGAAAAGTAAAATTAGGAAGGAGACAAAGACATTGAGCTTGATAGTTGTCTTTTATAGTACGAGTGGAGTTGTTAAAGAGGAAGAAACCGATGGTACAAGTGGGATTGCTAATGAGAAAGGAATTCGTAAAACAACATTACCTGACCATTTCAACTCTATTCATTACTCCTATTCTTCTTTTTTTTTCCCCTCACTCGTTTCACTTGTTTCATAATATATAAACCAGTATCATCATATATTTACACGTGTGATAACCAGGTTTTCTAAGTTTCTTTTATTTAAAAATTTTATTTTCTTCATTTTAGATTCTCAAGGTCATTTAATACATCCCTGCCTCTCACTCACTCAAAACTAATCACTAGTTATTGTAATTAGTTTTCTCACCTCCATTTTTTAATAATTATAATTATCAATTAAAATATTATTAGAGGTTAATTTTATAGTTTAGGTAAAACAGTTAACCAAAGCATCTTATCTAAATTTGAAAAAAGTTTAATCTTATTACATGCATGTTGCAATTCTTCGGGAGATGAAGTGTGTTATTTATTATCTTTTATCGGTGTTTTAAGGAGATTTTGTCTCTCGTGATTGATTGGAGGGTAATGTGAGATTTGTGGTTTAACGGAGATGACTCGCTCTCTCTCTATCTCTCTCTCTCTCATTTTTTTTTCCAGAGATGACTTGCTCCCTCTCCTTTTATTTCTTCCTTTTTTTTTCTCTTAACTAGCAGATTTCTTGTCCCCCATCTTATTGTACTTCACTTTTTGATTATTTACAATATTTCCAATTTTGTTACTCATAATGCTCATATGAAATACAGAATAAAATTGGAAGATTTTGTATGTTGTAGAGTATTCAAGCTGAAATTTAAATTTGCAAAAAACAACACATGTTCAATTAACCCACATCTAAGAATAAGTCGATTAAAATGAAAGGACGAAGAGAGAAGAAAACATAAGGCAAAAGAAAAATGAAAAAAAAAGAAAGAAAAGTGTTGAGTACAAATTTTCACATTTTTTGGAAAATGGTGTGACTGGTTAGCAAATAAGTAATTCTTTAAAATCTTTTCATCAATTTTCTTGTATATATACACTGGGATAATACATCAAAAGACCAATCACCAATCACATCTACGGAAGAGGTCCCAAAAAATGTTACCACGGCATCAAGTTGCTATTCTTGACTGGAAATTTTATAGTTTAGGTAGCCCAATTAACCAGAGCATCTTATCTAAATTTGAAAAAAGTTTAATCTTATTACATGCTTGTTGCAATGAAGTCATGCTTATGGTTTTTAGCATAAACAGTTATTATATGTGATCTTATTTTTCTAAAAGGAAAAAGCTCTATCAAATCTGGTTAAGACCAGCTTAGTGTTGTCAAGCTTAAAGGATGAACCTTGAAATATACAAAATTATGCCTAAATCTGCATCTTATATAGTTTACTTTCACCAGAAGTCTTATACAGTCTACCAAAAGATTGGGCCACAATCATGGCAAGTTTCATTGTTGGTGGCCATCTTTTGACATTCCTCTCCTTTGATGACACAGAAATCTCCCTAACCAAACATTCTTTTGCCCAACGTGTGATTGTGTTTTTCTTCTTTTCTTCCATGTTTGACTTTGGTTCTATGCAGAACAGAATTTTCAGGTTTTCCTTCCAATAAGGTTGCAAGTGTAAACACATATTTGGTTTTTCAAAATAATTTCCCCTTTCATAAGAGGCTAGCACACCTATCCTCTAATATGTGTTCAAATTTTGAAACAAATGGGGAAAAAAATTAACGACAAAAAAATTTAGAAAGAAAGAGGAGTGGCCTTCAGCTTGAAAAAAGGGGTTGGGGTGGTTAATACAATGTTGCAAAACTTTTTTAAATATACAAAAATCTTATGGTAAAAGGCCTTATGTTGAAACATAGAGAATCTTAAATGAATTAATGAAAGAAACACGAGATCGAGATATAAGTGGGAATGATCAACCAAACCTTTGCGTGTATGGAAACCAGTTGGCTTGCAGTTCTTCCCCTTGTAATAATCACGTGGCCCCCGCTTTGAAGAGAGAATGTCAAGTGATGACGTTCGCTTTCTTCTCATTGCTCTTCCTAAACCTAATATTAGTCCCAGAGGCATTTTTCCTCTGCATGAACATAATAAATGAAATTAACTTGGGATGGAAAAAGGCCAATAGTGTCAAAGATATAAAGCATGGAATTAATTGGTACTGCATGGAAAATTGATTACAGAAGCACAACTTGCATGTGCAGCAAGGATAAAAGGTTGTTGCAAATTTGATGTTTGAGTTCAAATTTTATTGTAAAAGATAAGCACAGGTGTGCACCCATTGTGTAGGCTTATGTTATATGGACTCGAGTACAATTTCTAGAGCGGTATGTGTCTAAAGATTTATATTAATCTAATTCTAGGATAGTAGGACACAACAAAATATTCATATATTCTTAATATATATCCTTTTTATTATCTAGGTAAATGGTGTTTACATATAGCATTTCATGAATAATATGAGAGCTTACACATAGTTTAATAGTAAACTTATTTACTAAAGATGCTTTTTAGGTGAATGTTCAACTGAAAATATTGGACACATTTCATACCCTTATCCAAGTGTTGAGTATCCGTAATGGCTACGAGTACTTTACACATTTAGAAGAGCCCATGTAACATAGCTAGTTGTGTACAATTGGAAATGAACCTTTCATATTCATTGGCTCTTCATTTCCCTTTTTGTTTTCATAAAAAACATTGGACCAAATATTCTCAGGTGATAAGTAATCACCACAATCTCAATATGCATGCATGATCCTGTACACAACAAATACACACTTCCATATCTAATGGAAGCAATCAGAAAAATAATTTGGTATTTCTTAGTAAACCAACTTGAGTTTACCGAATAAAGAATGCATACCATTTGAAGGGGGTTGACAGGTAAGGTCTCTAGTTTACAAAGGGATTAAGTCCTAACTAAAGTTTTCATTTTGGGTGGGGGGAATGGTTGAGCAAAGCCAATTGAATCAGAATCACCACAAGAACTGAGTTAATACATTTGGATTTAATGTGTAACAATTGAACGAGTGGTGGTATTCATTCATTCTTTTTTCTTTGTCACAGGAAAACCTACACTATTCTAATCTAAGGAAAAGAGAATGGTAATCACCCCAATTGCCCGTCATAGGGCGTGAGCTTGCAACCTCCACGAGAGGTAGTTGTCATCCAGGGAATGTTTGATTGACCGGATTAGACATAGGATTGAATTATATATCCCATGAAATTATATTTTCTTTGTTTGAATTCAGCAAGTGGTGAGAGAATATATTATGCATCCATTGGATAACTAATCTCACAAAATATGAAGATATACAATACTTAAGAGAATATGGTATTAATAATCATTCATTACTAATTCCACGAGACTACTTGTCAAATGGAACTATATATCCTCTCATAATAAATCTGATGAATTAAGCATGGCCTCAATACTTTAATTTATAATTTGTATACAGAAGATGAAATGACACCAAACAAAAAAAAAACAGAAAAAAAACCCCGCAATTTAATGAGTTGTCGATAAAACCAACCTCCTTCAGTTAACAAAAACAATTCGAGAGCTAAAAATAATCACAAATCCATCATCAAACAAGGCAAACTACAATGGATTAAACATTAACGTTTGCTAATTTTCAAAATCAAATATCACCATCAAAAGCTTATGTTTGCTTGTGCTACTCAAAGAGAGAGAGAGAGAGAGAGAGGTATTACCAGATTAGAGTTCAACGCACCGGGAGGGAGACAGAGACGAGAGCTTGTCACTGAGAATTTGTCGAAAAACTGAAACAAAGCCCTAACCATAGATGGGCCATGGCCCATAACTGCTCCGTATATTGTAGTCCTGCTTGCTATAAAAATTGGGCTAAGCTTTCCCAATCGGCCCCATTCAGCCTGAATGAGAATGGGTTTACCCTGGATATTTATGGCTCCTATCAATTTAAGCCCCTTACTATTTTCATATCAATAATGCTACGGATGCCAATTTATTTTACCAAATTAATATTTCAAACGATGTGGTACAATCACAATCATAATAGTCTCTTTACCATTACATCAATCATTGTGATTGTGCTATATTATTTGAGATATTAATTTGATAAAATAAGTATCTTTAACATTACACTCTTCATTTTCTTTACTGTTCAGGTTCACTTTCATAATAGTCTTATTTGTAACTCATGATTTGTAAAACAAAAAGGTCTTGAATTTGGACATCGGATTCATTTGAGAAACTAATGTTTGTGTCCACACACGATGTGTGTAATATTAGTAATTGTGTAAAAATATTTAAAAAGAACTCACTCAATAAAAATAATTATATAATAAATTATAAAATAAAATGTATTACGCACAAATTATTGGAAGCTAAAAAATAATGAGATTTCAAAATAAAATAAAACAATAAGAAAAAAAAGTGTCGGTAGTTATATAACTATTCCCACAAATTTGGAAGTTTTAAAATTAAAATCTAAATTATTATAAGGGTAGTTTTGGAAAAAAAATACTTTTTGACTTTGAGAAACCAAAATAGAGTTATTTCGTTTTAGTAATAATATAGATAAATAAGTATTCATATAATTGGCTCAAAAATTAACTTGGAATCAACAAAAAGCCCAAAACAAATAAATCTAAACCATCTAACAGACTTGTACCCACTTATGGCTATAACTCACAAAGAGAATGACAACGTATGACTTGAGTGTCACCCTGAATTATGTCACATAAAAACCTATTATTAATTAACGGCAAACTCAATAATTATTTAAATACTATGCCAACCCCTGAATTATTTTTTTTGACCAATTTTGTTTTTACCTTTTCAATTTTTCTCATTGAGATGAGTTATAAAAATTTAAAAAAATTAAAACAATCAAGAAACAACAAAATTCTCACAATTTAGCCTAACAAGAGAGAGAGAGAGAGAGAGAGAGAGAGAGAGAGAGAGAGGGTTGACCACTTCGAATTTCCACAAAATTGGCATACTGTGGTGGTAGTGGTTTGGATAAGACAAGGACTCTGCTCCAGGATTCTTCGGGGTGGGCCAGACCTGGGCTACCACCCAAAACACAAAAATCAAGTAGAGGGAAAAAGGGCTTTCAAGTGGGCCCAACAAATAAGTCTATTTCATAGGTGGGGGCCACAGGCCGTAGGAATGCAGACAATGTGGCCCAATGAAATGGACTGCTAACAAGGCCTTTGTGTTTAGGAGCTAAAAGAAAGTGGAAGATGGTAGTGTTCATGGTCAGGTTGAGTTTTAATTCATTACTTCATCACGTATATTTAATTTTTATTTGTCATTTATAAAAGATCAACGAGATCAATAATTTTTTATTCACCAGTTTTGACAGATTAATGGGTGGGTACGATTCGATTTAACGATTCCATAAGTGGGTACAAGTCTGTTAGATGGCTTAGATTTATTTGTTTCTGATTTTTTGTTGATTCCAAGTTAATTTTTGAGCCAATTGTATAAATACTTATTTATCTATATTATTAGTAAAACGAAATACTCTATTTTGGTTTCTCAAAGCCAAAGTATTTTTTTCCCAAAACTACCCTCATAATAATTTAGATTTTAATTTTAAAACTTCAAAATTTGTGGGAATAGTTATATAACTACCAACACTTTTTTCTTTTTTCTTATTGTTTTATTTTATTTTGAAATCTCATTATTTTTTAGCTTCCAAGAATTTGTACTTAATACATTTTATTTTATAATTTATTATATAATTATTTTTATTAAGTGGGCTCTTTTTAAATATTTTTTACACAATTACCAATATTACACACATCGTGTGTGGGCACAAACATTAGTTTCTCAAATGAATCCGATGTCCAAATTCAAGACCTTTTTGTTTTACAAATCATGAGTTACAAGTAAGACTATTATGAAAGTGATTCAGAATAGTAAAGAAAATGAAAAGCGTAATATTAAAGACACTAACTTATTTTATCAAATTAATATCTCAAATAATATAGCACAATCACAATGATTGATGTAATGTTAAAGAGACTATTATGATTGTGATTGTACCACATCAGTTGAAATATTAATTTGGTAAAATAAATTGGTATCCGTAGCATTATTGATACAAAAATAGTAAGGTGCTTAAATTGACAGGAGCCATAAATATCCAGGATAAACCCATTCTCATTCAGGCCGAATGGGCCGGTTGGGAAAGCCTAGCCCAATTTTTATAGCAAGCAAGACTACAGTATACGAAGCAGTTATGGGCCATGACCCATCTATGGTTAGGGCTTTGTTTCAATTCTTCGACAAATTCTCAGTGACAAGCTCTCGTCTCTGTCTCCCTCCCGATGCGTTGAACTCTAATCCGGTAATACCTCTCTCAGTAGCACAAGCAAACATAAGCTTTTGATGGTGATATTTGATTTTGAAAATTAGCAAAGGTTGATATTTAATCCATTGTAGTTTGCCTTGTTTGATGGTAGATTTGTGATTATTTTTAGCTCTCGAATTGTTTTTGTTAACTGACAGAGGTCGATTTTATCGACGATTCATTAAATTGCAGGGGTGTTTTTTTCTCTTTTTTTTCGTTTGGTGTCATTTCATCTTCTGTATACAAATGATAAATTAAAGTCATTGAGGCCATGTTTAATTCATCAGATTAATAATGAGATGATATATAATTCCACTTGATAAGTAGTCCTATGAAATTAGTAATGAATGAATATTAATACCATATTCTCTTAAGTATTGTATATTTCACATTTTGTGATATTAATTATTCAATTGATGCATAATATCCTCCCACCACTTGTTGAATTCAAACAAAGAAAGTATAATCCCATGGGATATATAATCCAATCCGATGTCTAATCCGATCAATCAAGCATGCCCTGGATGACAACTACCTCTCGTGGAGGTTGCAGGTTCACGCCCTATGACAGGCAGTTGGGGTGATTACCATTCTCTTTTCCTTAGATTATAATAGTGTAGGTTTT
Organism: Heliamphora exappendiculata; assembly: GCA_034768845.1. NCBI lineage: Eukaryota > Viridiplantae > Streptophyta > Magnoliopsida > Ericales > Sarraceniaceae > Heliamphora > Heliamphora exappendiculata. The sequence goes on along the minus strand of JAOTRH010129980.1, from coordinate 3,825 downwards.
CCTGTGACATTAAAAAAAAAAAAAAAAAAGAATGAATGAATACCACCCCTTATTCAATTGTTAAACATTAAATCCAAATGTATTAACTCGGTTCTTGTGGTGATTCTGATTCAGTTGGCTTTGCTCAAACATTCCCCCCACCCAAAATGAAAAATTTAATTAGGACTTAATACCTTTGTAAACTAGAGACCTTACCTGTCAACCCCCTTTAAATGGTATATATTCTTCATTCAGTAAACTCAAGTTGGTTTACTAAGAAATACCAAATTCTTTTTATGATTGCTTCCATTAGATATGGAAGTGTGTATTTGTTGTGTATAGGATCATGCATGCGTATTGAGATTATGGTGATTACTTATCACCTGATAATATTTGGTCCAATGCTCTTTATGAAAACAAAAGGGAAATGAAGAGCCAATGAATATGAAAGGTTCATTTCCAATTGTACACAACTAACTATGTTACCTGGGCTCTTCTAAGTGCATAAAGTACCCGGTACGGATACAACACTTGAATAAGGATAGAAAATATGTGTCCAATATTTCCAGTTAAACATTCACACAAAAAGCATCTTTAGTAAATAAGTTTACTATAAAACTATGTGTAAGCTCTCATATTATTCATGAAATGCTATATGTAAACTTGTAAATACCATTTACCTAGATAATAAAAAAGATATATATTTAAAAAATATATGAATATTTTGTTGTGTCCTACACGTGTAAATGTATCAGGAAGTCTCAATGTTAGACCACACAAATGATTTCACAAAAACACAAAATAAGAAGGCAGCAAAGCAGAAACTACAAATTGAAAGCGTTAAAAAACGAACCCTAGGATTGTATATTGAAGCGCACACTCAAAATCTCCATGAAAGAGAGGAGAATTGTATCGAAACCCTAATTAAACATTCAAAAACCAAAATTGAAAGTTACCTCTTCACTTTGACGAACGATGTAACCCTTCCATCTCAACTCTCCCAAAAGAAGCGAATGAAAATCCTAAACCGTTGACAGGTACTTTGGTATATATAGAACGTTGGGCGTTAGCCACAAGTGAATCGACGGTTATTATTCATCATCGGTGTGCTTTTGAGTACGGTATCGAACGGTTACAGAAAGGCTCCGTTGTGTTTTCTAAAATGAAGTTTACGGTTGGGATGTGAGATTGAGAGTTGAAGTAGGATCGATTCTTATTGGTCGCTATGTATATTCATCATCGCTTTTTATAACTTCATTTTATTATTTTATTATGTGCAATCAACCATTAGACTTTTGTTTGATAAGTAGTGAGGTTTAAAATCTTTTGACGTAAACTTTTTTTTTTTAAATCTGTCTTATTTGTGGGAATGAGTCCTCTTATGTTTGTTTCCTGTATAATTGAGGTGGAAATAAAAAAAATATTAAAAAAGTAGCAAGAATAGTAAGAACGGCACAGGAATATGAATATTTTTTTATATTAAAAATACCGATCTAATATGTCGAATTGCATTCAGTTACATCTTGATTTTATTATATTAATAAGTTTGTGTTAACACCAAATGTGATAGGAAAGTGGAAATCCAAGTTTAAAATAGAAAAAGTGCTAAAAAGGGGGACAAAGTTGATATTTTCAAAATATGTATTTTTTACGAAGTGCTGAAATAAATACGTTGGGTATTTTTTGAAAAGATCTGTTACAACGAGAAAAAAATTATATCTACACGAATTTCACCATAATGATTTTCTTTCGGACCGAAATAAGACATTCAAACATATTAGAAATTTGAGTCATGCGTAAAAGTTGAAACCCTAGGGCGTGTGATGTTACTATATAAAGATATTATAGGCAATCCTGAAATATACTCAACTCTAAATTTCTAAGAGGTTTACAAATGTAATAATGGAGACTCATAAAGTGATGAGAAGATTGAGATAGGGGCCAATAAATCAATTATTCTTCAACTTTTTATGGATCAAAGTCGAAACATAATCAACAAAATTCTTTTTCTTAGGGTTTGATGAAAACCTAGTCGATATTTTAATATTAGTTTAGATTCCTTATTTCTTTTTAGTACATATCCAAATTATTGTATTATTTGAGACATTTATATTTGATCAACGAGTTTTTATTTTATTTATCTAGTCTTTGTTTTTATTTTTTGTGATTGTAATATTGAGATCGTGTAACTATTTTATGTTTTTATTCCTATTCAAATGTGAGATATGATAGAACGGATCGTGTCAGGTGCATTCACGTAGCACACTTTTAACCATACAGGCCATAAGGTGTTTGCAATTGCAAAATTATTTATTCATTTTATTTTCTTTTGCAAACAACATTATGGCCTCCTTGGTTAAATTTGATGTTTTTTCTTTTCATGACTTTTAAATTAGAGAAATTAAAAAATTAAATATGTTAATTGAGATATTTAAAAAATAATAATTAACATAAAATTTGGTTTATTAAATTATTTTTTATTTTTAAACATTTTAATGTATATTCTTATTGCTTTGGCTTATCCCGATAAAAAATATAAAAAATATAATAATTTGACTAAATTGTTAGTGTTGTATACTAAAACCATATTTGAATTTTGGTTTTTATTTTTATTTTAAATAAAAATATTTTTTCATTTTAATGATAATCTTTATAAGTAATGTATGCGTTTTATTATTTATTTAATGTTGTGCATAAGTACATTTTATTCTTTATAGTATTTAATATAGTGTATAGTTCGGATTACACATAGAATATATGATTATCGATTCCTGTAGAATATAAGTTTTTTTTTCACAATTTTAGATGAAAATAGATACACCATCGATATGGTTGCAGCATAGTATTTTAGTAGATCTATCTTGATTACGAGAAACGATAATTATTTTGACAATTGTTCTGACTCATTGTGCTAGTACACTTTGTGTGTATTGAATAAAATCGTGTTGGATAATTAATTTTATACTGACTATATAAATTAATTTACACAACATGATTATTATGAGTGTTTATGCTATTAATCCCAAAAAGATTATCAAACATTTATGTTTAATATTTGTTATTTTGATTCATTAAATGATGCGATATTTTACTGGTCAATAATCCAAGTGAATTGAACAACGATATTACGTATATGATGAATATTAATTAATACCATAATACACGTTACAGCAATGTATTTGTAATACCTCTTAAATAAGTTTATAAGTTTTGATCATGCAAAACCTTATAGGTGAATTTTATAATATGGCATATCAAATAAATTAAGCGAAATATCTTAAGGAATTTTGAATAGGTCGATTAAACATAATTATTAATAATTTAATTTAATTGACAGTTATCTGTAATTTTAACGTGGAGAGAATAACAAGTATTTAGTAACATGAACTTGAAATAATCAATTTTAAGAACAAGGCTGAGAGTGCAATTACAATTCATTAGCAGTATGATTTGTAATTTATGTTTTTAAAAAACTACTTTATGGGTCGAAGTGAGTTTTTCTAGTTACATTAGAAGCCTGTGTTTTATTTAATCATTTGGTCCATGTTGTAATCTATTTATATGTCGTTATGGCTCTGACTGTTAGTTACAACATTCATTCAGTTCTTATATTTTCTATGTGTTTGTAAGAACCAGAAAAATGATAAGGCAGTCAGACATGGTTTGGAACTAGAAGGATTAGAGCCCACAATCTGTTGTTGTTTTGGCATTCGATAATACAGCAGAAGATCTAAGTAGAAACAAGATTGACAGTTTTCTACAGTGTTGATTGTTGGGAGAATTTCCAACGCCGACATAAAATACATGCTCGGGGATCCAAAAAATACATCTTTATTAAACTTTCAA
>JAOTRH010129969.1:0-14324 GCA_034768845.1 Heliamphora exappendiculata | reverse complement strand
ATATATCCTCATCTATTCAACTATTTTATAATAAAACTTATTTTTGATTGATGAAAATCAAAATTTCACAGTAAAATGTATTCATGTTTTTACTTTGTGGTTTTGGCAACTATCATTAATTTTGTTTGATAAATTTTGATAGTTAGTTTTATATAAACGAATTTGTAAAATGAAGCTAATGATATTTTAAAGTTTGTAGTTGTGAAATCGCAATTTAATTGTTGGTTTAGGATGTGTTAGGGACATTTGTGTAAGATATACTTTCTTACTTTGGCTAAGGAACTAGAGGGGATAAAACGTTAAAGCTTGTTCTTATCGAATCAAATTCTTATAATGAAACTTTTATAGGCAAATCACTCTTAATTGAATTTATGTGATCTCTCAACAAGATCAAAAGAAGCAAATGGGTTGCAAAATGGTGGGACGAATTTAATCCTTCTACACGAAGAGCATCCAAGCGATAGAAGCACTTATGAAATGCAAGACAACTCTAGCACAATCATTTTCCTTCCGATTGTTTCAATCTAGCTTATCTATTCCTTGTCACTCTAAAAGCTTTTCATTCATGGCATCACCGTGGGAGGGACCACGAGACGGAGAACGTATCACATGTTAGATAGGAATGGCAACGGAATAGGTAGAAATGGAAATGTGGTCTCTCATTTTTAGTCTTTATTTGAACGGGATGAAAATGAAGAAAAATATTTGAACATGTAGTGAGGGAGGGACAATAGCAGGGATATATCGGGAATAGTTTTAAATTTTAAGAGAGTGAAACTAATAAGAATTATATTTAATATAATCAAAAAATAATAGTTGATGAATAATAAAATATAAGAAATAGATAAAAAAAGAGAAAAATATAATACTTTTATGCTTTAGTCTTATTATATTTTCTAAAAAAAAAGTATACATGTAAACTTTATGACTAAAAATTAACTACATGATAGACTAGAAGTTTATATTATCTAAAATAAAATTTGACTCAAATTCTTAACAAACTCCACCTTAGCGAGAATTCATCTTTCAAACAAATCAAGGTATCAACACCACCACTAAATCCACTGAAGGTGCTTAGATTTTTTAATCGAACAAATCGATAGGTAAACTCTATCTCTAAATGTGTTCTGTGATGCCAAACTTACTTGAAGTGACCAAAGTCTCAAATCAAATTGATCAAGTTCAAGCAGTGTTGGGTCAATCATACTTCATACAAATGGCGTTAACTTCACATTGAACAGTAAGCCCTGGTAGAAAATATAAATTTCCAGGAATAGTGCCTTTTAAAATCTCACAAGCTCCCAATATAACTTTGAGAACTCTACCATCGATATTGATTTTGAATCTTTGGGGTCCGAAACTCCAAGTGAGATAAGATTCTTCTTTAAGTCTGGTACATTACTAAACTTCAAAAATGACACTGATGGTTCCATCATGCAATTTCAAACGGATGCTGCCTATTTCCAAAATCTTATAGGCATTGTTGTTGCTCGTAAGCATTACTACACCATCTATCTTTGTGAAGTCAAAAAATCAATCCCGATTAGGACACATGTGATACGAACATCTTGAGGCCAAAATTCATTCGTCAGAATGGAAGATAAATGATGAACTCATCAAGGCAATGTCAAAATCTTCATGATCATTATTAGCTGTGAAAGCTTTATGCCTTCTTATATCTGTTCGGCTTCGGATAATCCCTTTTCCAATGCCCTAAGTTATGGCAAGAGGTACACTCTTCTTTGATAATACTTCATGATCCAAATGAATCATCACCTAATTTTGAGCGAGAACTTCTCTTATTTCCAAATTTCTTTGAATCAGATTTTATTGTCAATCCTTCATAGAATGTATTGTAGTGGACTTACTTGTCCTTTTGGAGATACTCTTTGTTTACCAAAACATTAGATACATCACTAAGATAGATCTTTTTCTTCTCGTACAAAGTGTGGTAATCAGATGTTCATATGAATTAGGTAAGGAATTCAACAACAATAAAGTTTTATCTTCGTCTTGAATCTCGACGTTCAAGTTTTGCAAATAAGCAAGAATCTTATTATAATTTTTCATGTATGAATTACCTTATTGAAACTGAAATTGGAAGAGTTTCTTCTTCAAATAGAGACAACTCTCTTGATGTTCTTTGACAAGTAAGTCTCTTGTAATTTATTTTAAAGATCTTTAAGCCTTCAATTCTTTTGTCAGGGATCAAACCAACGTAGTTCCTTGAGGCACCTAAAAATGCAAAGAAAAGAAACATACACGCAACCACTAGAACGTAAACAAATATGATAATATACCAGTTATGTCACGTCCCAACCTTCGGGTCACGTGAAACACCCACAAACAACCAATATAAAACCCGGCCTGAGAACACACTCTCAAAATAAACATACATGCATTGTATATAAATGGAAAATGGCTTACATGACACGGCCCCAACGCTAGAAAACATGTTACAACATACATGTAATAAAAAAAGAACAAAGGAAGACGATATCTCTTCCACCTCTCCAGCACCTTCAGATCAGCCAGCGTGACCGGTACCTAAAAATATTTTATCCCACACCGTGAGCCAAAGCTCAGCAGAAACTAGACAGCACATGCAATATAAACAAAACATGCTAGGAAATCAAAGTGCAGGTTTAGACTCTCTTTTAAGCCTTGAAAACAGTTTCACATGCAAGGGAAAGCGAGGATACAAACCATGTTTTGACTCACTCACAGGAGCCTTGAAAATAGTTGAAAAAGATTTTTAAATCGTACTTCACACAACTCTTAAAATAATTTGAAAACTGGTCGATCCGTCCCATAATGCAGTTCGTGCAATCCATGATATATACAACCGACTCTTACACGCCGTAACCACAGTCCTAACACTGAGATAAAGATCCATACATAAACATACATTCCCGGGATAAAACTGTATACTATGGGATAAAACCATAGATCAAACCACAGGATAAAATCTCAACCAAACCACGGGCTAAAACTGCATACTTTACCGTGAGCCACGGGATAGGGCCGCCGACCATGGATTATACCACGGGATAAAATCGTAAACCACGGGATAAGACCACGCACCACAGGATAAAACCGTAAACCACGGGATAAGTCCGAATATTACAAGATAAGACTGAACATTACGGAACATTACGGGATAACACAAAAAACTAAGGGATAACACCGCACACACCTATGCATAACCAAATCAGGATTTAGATTCATAAAGCCACGTACTGTCACTACATTACAGAAATCACGTCACATGTTATACACGCGACTCACATAATACTTGCAACCCATGTAACGTGCATCACATGTATCTGTTCCTCATATTCCACATAATCATGCCTATAAACTCCTGAGTTTTAAAGTATGCAACCACGGTGCACATAACGATACCAAAATATGTAATCCACTTACATAGTCCATGCATAATAAACCACATTTATAATTGAATAAAGCCAGTTATAAGCACAGATAGCCATACAACCTCAAATCGTGACATCACCCGCCATAAAACCAGACATTTGATACCCGAACGACCCATCCACAAACTAGGACCGTCCACACACCGGGACAACCAACGATACAAAAAACCAAAACCAAAGCCTAACTTAGAGGCCAACACAGCCCAAGCGCTCGAGCGCTCAACCACCGCTCGAGCGGTCCCCAACCGACATAGCACACTGCCACAACCCCGCTCGAGCGCACAACCACCGCTCGTGCGGTTAACCACTGATCCAACACTTTGGCACCACCACGCTCTAGTGCTCAACCACCACTCGAGCAGTCAATGCTAGGAGAGAACTCAAATCGAGAAACAAAATCAAACCCCCGCATGCAACGATACACAAACCAACACGCACACAACCGTGCACCAACACCCTGCATAAAATGACCAACACCCTCTCCGTGACTTCAATTGATAGGACCCCATAATCCAATCAACTAAAATTACTAGAGGAGAGCAGTCGATTGAGCCCCATAATCCAATCGACCGAGAGGCCACCACACGACTCCTGAAGCCACCACGCAACCAACCAAACCCCAAAAAGAGTCCACAGGTATTTGAATCGACTAATTTCCATAATTTAATCAATTGAATGCCGTAGGACGCCAAATGGAAACTAAAGAACCAACCACCAAACCACAAAACACCAACAAACTCCCAAGGCCCTAACACGACCCAAACAGATTCACACACGTCCAATACGGCAAACATGAACCCACAACATCTTCAAGAACACCATAACTCCCCACGGAACATGGAATTAGGTCAAAAGGGCCAACAAGGATGAAAAACAACCTGTTCCCAAACATTCGGCCAAAAATGGGTGAAAAATGGTTTGGAAATCTTCACACACCTTCACTCTTTTGATCATAACTTTTTTCAAAAAAATAATTTTGAGGTGAGAGAGGTTCCATTGGAAAGAGGACTTCTTGGGCTTCAATTTGAGTACAAGAATGACCTAATTCTGAGTCCGGACAAGGGAGATAACATCAAAACAAAACTACCCTGTGCAGCCAATCCGCTCGAGCGGACATCGGGCGCTCGAGAGAGCTACCACCCCATAAAAACCCAGATTTTCTGTTCTTGAGTGTTCTTGGCCCCCTAACACTCAAACACACACTATGATGCGTCAAAACACCCTTAAACCTACTGATTCGTATATAATAAACACCCACGGACAAACACGAACTCAAACCACCGAAGACCACCGAACGAAAAGCCTCAAAACCCGGTTCGCACGATCGAAACAACACAAAAACCTCCTTGTTTCAAGTTGGGTTTTTGAGGTCTCGGTGTTAGGCCTAGGCGTGCGGGTGTTCTCGAATGTTAGTTTGGAGTTTGGAGTTTAGAGGCTTCGATTCGTGGTTTGGATGGCTGAACTCGTAGCTTAAAAATAATTTTTAGGTGAGTTTGGTCGATTGAACTCATAGGTTCAGTCGACTGGATCATGTTCTTGGGGTTCGGTTGACTGAACCTTGGGGTTCGGTCGACTAAACCGTGTGTTTTGGCGTTTTGTGGTTTTTCAGTAGGGTGCTCGGTCAACTGGAGGTGGGGTTCGATCGACTGAAGTTGTGGGCTGTTGGTTTGTGGTTTTGTGTTGGTTTCTTGGTTTTCGATTGGTGTCCTGTGGTATTCAATTGATTAATTTATGGGAATTACTTGATTTAAATACCTGTGGATTCTTTTTGGGGTTTGATTGGTTGTGTGGTGGTTTTGGGGATCGTGTTTTGGCATCTGGTGTGCGTTTGAGTGTCGCCCTCATGGGTGATGTGAATGGTAGATACGGCTTATGATGCACGGTTAGGTGCGTGGTTTGCTGTTGGTGCGAGTGAGCGTCGTGGGCCTGTGATGGTCGTGTTGGGAGTGTTTGGGCCAGTGGTGGTCGTGTGGGTTGTCCCGTGAGTGGATGTCGGTTTGTTTCGGTGGGTGGCATCGTGATTTATGGTTATACATGGTTATGTGTATATTTATAACTGTTTATTTATGTACAAAATATATGTAAGTGAATTGCATAAGGTGATATCGTTATGTGTAGCGTGGTTTATACTTTAAAACCTAGAATTTTATATGCACGTTATGTGGTTTATGGAACGTTGTGTTGATACTTGGTTATATGCTTTAAATCCTGGTTTAGGTTTGCATATGTGTATGAAATGGTTTAGATGAATATGTGATCCAGTAGATGTAAATCCTGGTTGATGTTGCATGTGCATGTGTGGGTGTATGAGGTAGGCTGCGAAAGCCGACGTATGTGGTAAGCTGCGAAAGCCGGTGTGTGTGATATCTGACGGATTAAAACGAGATCCCGATGAGGCACGGGTGTGTGTGTGTGTGTGTGTTCGATATCTGACGGATTGAAACGAGATCCTGATGAGGCACGGGTGTGGGTGTGTGTGTGATATCTGACGGCTGAAACGTGTTCCTGAAGAGGCACGTGTTCATGAATTGCATGTATCGCATTTTGGGACGGATAGACCAATTTTCTTAAAAATTGTATTATCGGCCTACGGGAGTCAAAATACTGTATTAACGGCCTGCATGAGTCGTAATACTAGAATCGTTTTCATGGCTCTAATGAGTCGACAAATAGTTTTTATCCTCGCTTTCCCTTGCATGTGGAAATGGTTTTCTGGCACTAGTGAGTCGTGATCTAAAATGGTTTTAAAATTATTTTATTGGATTGAAAGAGAGTCAAAAACTGCACTTCGTTTATTGAGCATGTTTAGCTTATACTGCATGTGTTGTTTAGAATCTGCTGAGCTTTGACTCACGGTGTGGAATTTGCTTTTCTCCAGGTACCGGTCACGCTAGTTGATCTGGAGGTGCTGAAGAGGTGGAAGCGCTGTAGTCTTTTCTTTTTGTCCTCTTGCTATATGTATGCTATAATATGTTTTTCGGGCGTTGGAGTCGTGTAATGTTGCCGTTTGGCTTTTATATACAATGCATGTATGGTTTAGCTTTGAGAGTGTTTTCTCGGGTTGGGTTGTTGGTTATTTTTGGGTGTTTCACGTGACCCAGAGTTTAGGGCGTGACATTGATGCGTTGTGAAAGAAAAAAGGTAAATTGATACTTTTGTGTATTAGGGCGCATGGTGGCGTACCATCCACGATCAAAATATCTCAACGAAAAGGGGGAGGGGCATCGCAAACCAAGAGAAGTCATAGCATATTAGCCACAATGGCATACCAGCTATTGACAACAAACCTCAAGTAAGAATGGTACTTCACGTACCAAGATAGGTGGAAGCGTGCCAGCCATGGTAGCATACCTGTTGCGGCAACACTTATCTATAATGAATACTACTTCACATAACAAGAGAGGCGGTGGCGTATATCCATTGTGGTATACTAACGATAGACATCACATTTCGACAAGGAATGCATTTTGCATATTAGGAGAGGCGGTGGCATACCAGTCGTAGTGGCATACTAGCCATGGTTATGCATTTTCAAAATAAATTGTACTTCACGTACTGAAAGGGGTAATAGCATACCAGCCACAGTTAACACAAAAAATGGTACTTCACGTGCAAAAAGGGGTAATGGCATATCCATCACGATAAATGCATCTCCAAAAGGAATGGTACTTCACCTGCGAAAGGGGATAGTGGGGCATACCGCTATGGTAAATGCACCTTCAAAAGAAATTATACTTCACATACCAGAAAGGGATAGTGGTGTAGCTGCCACCATAAACGCAACTCTGAAAGGAAAGATCGTGACCTCAGTCACTTGGCGACATTTCATCCTTGTGGCCTCAGTAATGGGAAAAGACACGATCTTGTAACCTTATTCACGGAGGGAGAACCCCGGATTCCCATGTTTACCTTAGGGCAACCCTAACAATGTAACTTCACAGAGCAAGAACTTTGAGATCACCTCTTTCATTCTGGCATGATAGAGGTTGACTCTTTCTTCTATGAAACATGATCCGACTTCTTGAAATTTCTTAATTCGCTTTCCTTCTAATGCCTACAGGCAAAGCGGCCCTACCATCCTTGATATTTCTTTATTCTTTCTTTCAGATACTTTAGTTTCTATCTTAGCCAAATAGGGGCTAGAGCGTAGTTCATAACTAGAACATACATTTTGTTCTCTTTCAAATTTCTCTAAAAGAGACCCATTTTCCTACCACTGAAGAGTATTCATAGTGATACCATGAGTGTTTTTGACTCTATCCTTTCGCTGTTCTTCTACCTTAAGATTATAATCTCTTTTGTACTTTGAGCTCTTATTTCTCTAATGCTCGTGCAAAAGAGGCGGCCGAACCTAGACGGGCATTATGGCTCCTTGGACCACGACCTCAACCACACTGCAAGAATACCAAATATCTAAATAAGCTAAAAAGTAAAAAGAAAATTAAAGGACGAGGAGTAGCAAGAAGAATACGTACCACTTAGAGAAAGATGAACCTCAAGAGATTGAAGAGTACTGTCATACTAAAAGATTAGCACCCTTATCTCGGTTATGATTTGTGCGGACCGCTCTGCCGAAGTCTGGGAGAATTGCCACAAGAAAAGAGAAAATGTCAAGACAAGAAAGCAAGATGGAAAGTAGCAATAATGAAGTTGAGGGAATGATGTATCCAAATTGTTGAACACCCAAAAGAAGCTGGATCTCCTACGTGATAAGCTGAGAGATCTTGATCTGTTGGACATGCTATCAACGAGGGTGTCCACTGTTCATGACATATGTAAGAAGGTAGCCTTAGGGGCCTCTGGGGTGACCAATAGAGGCCCTTTCCTAATAGGACGAGCCTTGATGGTCGATATGAGGAACTCTTGAGCGAAAGCTGTATAGTTGCAGTCCTCACTCTCAAGCAGAGTAGCAGCATCGTTCCATATCATGTTGATAATGATGTCTAGCATATAGAGGGAGTTTATCGGATGCATCCCAGTTGGAGTAGTCCTCAGGACACAAAATTGATTATATCCCAAGGACTGGCGAACTATACACTCATCGAAGTACCAGTCCCGATAGAATGGTCCCTCAAGCAATACGCGAGTTCGACTCACCTCCTACCTCTACATCAGGACCTCCCTTACCCGAGCCTTCATGCCAGCCCTCACTTGCAACTGGACTTGCAAGTTAGAAAAGGTATGTTAGAACACAACATAAATCCATAACGAGTTCAAGGTCATCTAATAAAGTGCACGAGTTTGGAAAAAATCATTTTTTCAAAATTCACCTGACCAAATCACCTAAAATAATTTCATATGAAAGCCAAAATTCATATCTAACTCTGGACACAAAAATAAAGTCAAGATTATTTTTTAGAATTAATTAAAAATGTTTAGAATCAGTCCTCAATGTAGCAAATGTTGGTGGCAATATTTCCAAGATCATTGTTTTTGCAAACGATTTTCAGTAAAAATTAACTAGATGAGCAAACGCCGAAACGGGCTCTAGAAAAAACTTTTGACGACGAATGATCAAAATAAAATCTGTGCAACCAAAGCTAATTTAGAAGAATTTCTTTTGTCGATCAATTCTTCAACTACGATTTAATTTCGAGTTGAAGCACCTGTCTGATCTTCTACTGTATTTCCTTACACGATCCTTGAACGTAGTGTGGCCTATGGACTATCGAGAACTCGTACTGGCAGAACCCAGATATCTTAGTTTTTAAAGACAAAATATGATTTTTTCATATAAAATGGGTTCAGCCTATCCGCATATATATAAGGCTACAATAGGGACCTGTGGAGTAATTATGAGTAAGACTTCTAGTGGAATATAGATACCTATTAGTGGTTTCTGCAATTATAGAAAGACGCAGCGGTTTCTATAATTTTCATAAAATACTGAATTATATGTCACACTACTAAAGAACTATAATTGCACTCTGACCCATAATTTCAAGACCTTCTTGTATTGAGCTCTTGTTATTAAATGCTTACAATTTCTCTCAACGTTAAGATTTTTGATACTCGCCAATTAAATTTAATTACTGATAATTTAAATTAATCAGTATCTTGATATTTGTTAAGCCATTCCGCTTAACTTATTTGACTGCTGGATAATTAAATCCACCTGCAGGGTTTGACCCCGTCAAAACTTATAAGCTTTCTTAAGGGGGTATCGTCAATCGTAATAATTCGGGACGTGGGTTCAGTCAATAATTAATATTTGCCATATAAATAATACCGCTATCCAACTAACTGAAAATATAGACCCTTATAAGATCGCACCTCTAATGAATCAAAATAACGACTATTAAATATATGCAAATCAATAATTATTTCAGTCTTAAGAGGATAACACAATTCATAATAACCTTAGGATGCGAATTAATTTATATAGTCAGTAGAAAAATAATTACTCCAAATGTCATATTCAATACACACAAAGTGTATTGGCACATAGAGTTAGAACAATAGACGACGCTATTATCTGTTACTCGTAACTAAGACATACCTACTAAAACTCTGTGTCACAGTCGTACCGATGGTATATCCATTTCTATCTAAACTGTGAACATAAAACTTATATTCTATAAGAGCCTAAAATCTGATCTTTTGTGTATAAGTCGTATTCTACACACCTGATTAAATACTATACAGAATATTAGACATCCATGCATAACAAAGAAATGATATGCATACATTACTCATAAAGATTATCATAAAATAGAAAATTAATTTTATTAAAATAAAATTAAATACTAAAAACATGATTTTCAGTATAACAACCCTAACAATCTCCCACTTATACTCAAAACTATGCAGCCATACATCTGACTCTCATGGACTCTACATGACCATCAAAAGTCTTAACCGGTAATCTCTTTGTAAATGATCTGTATAGTTGTCTCCTATTGCAAGTTCTATGTCTGACTGGAAATCTGAGTCATTGTACTCCAAAGGTACTAGGCTGTCTGCCTGGTAATCAACATATAATCTTTAGTCATTTTCAGGTACTTGATTATATTTTTTACCGTAATCCAATACTCCTGCCCTAGGTTAGATTGATATATGCTAACCATGTCAACGGCAAAGCAGATGTCGGGTTTAGTGCAAAGCATAGCATACACGAGGCTTCCTACTGTCAAGCATAAAGAACCACCTTCATCTTCTGTATCTCATCAGGTGTCTTAGGATACTAATCCTTAGCTAGAGTGATTCCATGCCTGAAAGAAAGAAATTCTTTGTTGGAATCCTGTATGCTAAAACGAGTAAGGATATCATCGATATACTTTGCTTGAGATAAGCCAAACATCCTTTATTTCTGGTCTCGCATGAGCTTGATCCCAAGGATGTGTCTGGCATCTCCCAAGTCCTTCATATCAAACTGCCCAGATAACCATACTTTAACCGGAGATAATGCCCCCACATCATTTTCAATGAGCAAGATATCGTCTACATAAAGTACTAGAAAGATCACCATGCTTCTGTCACGCTTCTTGTACACACAGGATTCATCCGGACTTTGATCAAAACTATAAGACTTAATGGCTTGATCAAACCAAGTATTCCAAGATCTCGATGCCTGCTTAAGTCCATAAATGTGTCTCTTTAGCTTACATAACATGCGTTCTTAGCCTTTTGTAATGAATCCGTTTGGTTGTATCATATAGATACACTTGTCAAGACTTTAATTAAGGAAAGCTGTCTTGACGTCTATTTGCCAGATTTTGTAATCGAAATGAGCGGCAATGGATAAGAGAATTTGGATAGATTTAAGTATGGATACTGGCAAAAAGATTTTTTCATAATCGATCCATTCTTTCTGAGTGAACCCTTTAGCAGTAAGCCTAGCTTTGAAGGTTTTAATCTTTCCGTCTGCTCCTCTCCTCTTCTTGTAGATCTACTTGCATCCAATGAATTTTATCCCTTCGGGTGGTTCTACAAGTTTTCAGACCTGATTGGAATACATAGATTCCATCTCTGAATTCATAGCCCTTTGCCAAAGATCTGCATCTTTGTCTTTTAGTGCTTTATTGTAATTACACGGCTCAGTATCTAGTTTTGTCGGGATCTTGTTAAACGACTCTCCTAAGAACATATACCGATCAGGTTGATGAACAACCCTCCCACTACGACGAGGCACTACCTGTGTCTATGTACTAGTAGTAATAGGCTGTCCAGAATCTGAACCCTGTGCATCAGCACCATGTTCCTGATTTGCACCTGTCCTAATAATTCTCCCATTATGACGAGGTAATAAAATATCAGTGACTTGTGGTTCCTCTTCCGTTCTTCTGGTATTTTCTCTCTGTTCTTCTAGAATAATATTACTTTTGGGCATGTGATCCATAATATAATCCTCTTTCAAGAATCGGGCATTGGTGCTAACAATGACCTTTTGATCCGTAGGGTTATAAAATAGACCACCCTTCATTCCCTTGGAATACCCACAAAGAAACAGACTTCCATTCTCGGTTCTAACTTATCCGTGTTTCCTTTTAGCACATGTGCTGGACACCCCCAAATACAAATGTGTTTCAGACCAGGCCTATACCCAGTCTATAATTCTGTAGGAGTAAAGGGTTCTGACTTAGAAGGTACCAATTTCAGAATGTAAGTTGCTATTTCTAAAGCGAGTCCCCAAAACGAATCTTGTAAACCCGAATAACTCATCATTGACCTTACCATCTCCATAAGAGTCATATTTCTTATTTCTACTACATCATTCTACTGTAGAGTGCTAAGTGCAGTCAACTGGGATGTAATCTCCTCCTATAACAAGTAGTTCTAAAACTCTCCAAAGAGGTATTCTCCACCACGGTCGAATCGTAGTGATTTGATACTTTTACCTAGACGATTCTCTGCATCTGCCTTGAATTTTTTGAATTTCTCAAAGCATTCAGACTTACGATGCATCAGGTAAATGCATTCATACCTTGAGTAGTCATCAATGAAACTGATAAAGTACTCAAAGCCACTTCTAGCCCGGATTGACATAGGACCACACACATCAGAATGAATCAGCTTCAACGGTTTTTTAATTCTATAGCCTTTGGCTGAAAAGGATTTCTTGGTCATCTTACCCTCTAAGCAAGATTCACAGGCTAGAAGTGCTTCCACTTTCAATGAACTCAAAGATCTATCTGCTACCAGTCTGTTTATCTTTTTTAGATTAATATGACTTAAGCGTAAGTGCCAAAGAAACGTTTGGTTCATTAAAGAAGGAAACTTTCTCTTATATGGTAATATAGATGTATTATTCGTTTCGGTCAGTTGTAGTGTAGAAGAGATTAGAGTAATAATATAAAGATCATCTACTAATGTACCAGAATAGATAACCTATTTATTATCCTTAATAACCACAGAATTATTAAAATAAACTAAATATCCGTCTTTAGTCAATCCAGAAATAGAAACTAAGTTCCTTCTAATGGCAGGTACATAAAGATAATATCTCAATATTAAAATTCGATCTCTACCAAAATTGAGAGTGACATCTCCTACTGTAACTGCTATTACTTTTGTATTATTGCCTATAAGCAAGTAAATCTTTCCATCACCAAGTTGTCGGGTTTTCTAGAACCCCTACAATGAATTACAGACATGATTATTGGCTCTCGTATCTATACACCAGGTACCGGTAGATAACACCGCTAAACATGTTTTCACAACCAGTGAACAGAAATTACCCTATTTGTTCTGCCTTCTGAGAAACACTGACATAATTTTTTTCAGTGTCGGGTCTGGTTGTAGTGACAACATTTGCCTTTCAGCTTTTTCACACCAGCGCGTAGCCCACTAACTATCCTGGAAATCGTGTCTCCCTGTTTCTGAAACTTTTTCTTCTTCATGCCTTTCGACTTAGAGGAAGAACTTTTTTCTGAAATAAACGCATTTTCTGGTATTGATGGAATACCATTTGTAGTTAAAACTCTATCCAAGTTACATTTTTAGTTAACAAAATTCAGTCCCGTTAGTTTATTTTCTTTGAGTATTGTAGCGAATGGGTAAAAATCTATTTAAATCCCGAGAATCACATAATTAAATAAAATCGTTAATTATGATGAGCAAAACTTTAAATCTATTTTAATTTGGTTTCCTCTACCATTTTAAAATTAATTCGCCAGTAGCTTGGTAACCTGTGAATAGCAGCCATGATGGGTGGACGTCTACTATCCATCATAAGACCAGACAGGCTAATTACTTTTAATTTGACTATTTAGGCAACTGACCATGCCAAGTAAAATTAAATAGCTGACATAGTTTCGGTTCAGCATATAATAGCAGTGACTCAGATAGAGATAATACTATTATATACAATTAAGTGTTAATCATCACCTAATCTCAAACAATCGCTTCGTAATGAACTTTTCAGATGGAGAAATGATTCACACTAACAATTATCCAGAATTATCATTAAAGGAGGTTTGTATTGGCGATACCGCAATTAATCTGTCCGATGGAGAGGAAAGCTTTATTGCCACTACGCAGGGTTTAATTGCATCATCTACAAACTGGTGATGGAGACCGCAGAATTTATCTGTGAATAAATTTTCTCTCATACTTAGATTTTTAAAATATTTTTGAGGGTTGTAAAAATCCGTTTAATTAAAATAAATTTATTAACTTTGAAAGTCACATGATCTGAAATAATCAAATATCTTTCCGTGTATACGATTCTAAAGATTTTAATTTATCAAACCAACTTTTCGTGTATAAATGCGTAACAAATAAAATTTAATAAATGCACAGTTTTTTTTAACTTTTCAGTTTTGGTAGTGATTAAAGGTATTTTTTTATTTTATTTTTCGTTCTATATTTTTTAAAAAATAATAATTTATTTTGATTAAATATTTTTTTATTTAATTAATTCAAAATTCAGAATTAATTTTCACGTTTTTC